>JXTB01000104.1:497047-513645 GCA_002914805.1 Parasponia andersonii | reverse complement strand
CGAGATTTCTGTGACCTCTTCTGCGCTACCGCGGCCTGATTTTTCGCCGCCTCTTATGGCTTCAATCTGTTAGGAGCGAGATTTGGGCACATCACCGTTCTGTCAGGACGGTTTGTCCCTGCGTGCGCACCTACCCAGAAACGCATTAAATGCTCTGTCCGGGTCTGGAGCCGCGGGGCTGTTTTCCATTGCATCCAGTCTGAAGACCCTTGGGACTTCCGATTCCTACGACTGTTGAGGTGAGGGTCGCTGTTCCTAGACAACAGACCCTTGGGGCTTCAGACCGCCAGCTGTCGTGGATTCGGGGTCTGACCGACTGAACCGTTTGGGATCAGTGGTGGATTCTGCCTTAAATTCGGAAGACCCATAGGCCGATGGTGAGATCACGTGCGTCCCGCGTGACCCTTCTCACGGTTCAAGGTTCAGGAATGGGCCCCACAGTAAGAATCTTTCTAATAAACCCGCACTCCTTACATAGCCATCAAGTAGTAGAAAACTTGTACCTCATGTATTAGTGATGACCGAAAAAGTGGCTAATGAGTCGTCACTTGAGCACTTTGGTAAATTTTTTTTATATATAAATGGGCTCCTCAAGGAAATATTATTAATCAAAGTAAAAGGCTTCAAATAATAATGTAAACATAAGAATTATAATTTCAAATTCCTTAAAGAAAAGAGATGAAAAATGGATCACAAACACAACTAAGAACAAATGTACGAAGTATCCTAATTTTTCAAGAGAAATAGATAACAAAAACTACCAGCAATCTATTGTCTTCAATATTTACTCCTGGCTGCATTCTTAATGTGGCAAATTGAGATGTATACTCATGAAAAATAAAATAAAATAAAAACCGGCTACTAAATAGATCTAAATCTAAGAAGAAATTCAGATTTAATATTTAGACCGGACTAAAATCTACACAAAATGTGGTACTATAAACCAGAACTAGATTTGAACTTATTAAAACTGAAAAAAAAAAAGAATAAAAAAAAAGCAGGGAGGAGGATGAAGAATAAAGTGAGGAGAGGATGCTGGAAAAGGAAAAGAGAAAACCCCATCTCTAGCCTCCAAGCAAGGCGACAATGGTTTTTTTGTTTTTTAGTTAGGAGGAGATATAAGTAAAGAGAAAGGCTAGGGTTGAGTATTTTGGTTAGAGCTAGTAATTTATGATACGATAACACAACTCGAAACCTGCACAAAATTAACGGGTTTGGGTTTAGCTTAATCGTGTTCGTATCGTATTCGGATTAAATATATTGACCCATTTAATTAACGGGTCATATTCGGAACCCGCCAACACGAAAAATTACTTATTTAGTAAACGGGTTGTGTCGTGTTGTGTTAACCCATTTATAAACGGATAGTATCGTGTCGTGTCATGTCATAATTTCTGACCTATTTATTTTAAAAAGAAATTTAGGCAGATGACCAATATTTTAAATTTGATTAAGTAGATGTTCACTTTTAAAATTTTATAGCTGAATATCTAGGTATATATATTTTTACATTTGGTAGATAACATATCTACCAATTTCAGTTATTGTATTGAAATGTATTAGATATATAATTTTTATATTTAGTATATAAAATTTTACAATTGATATATAAACATATATACCAAATATTTTGCTATAATATTTGATAAAAGGGGTATTTACTTGAATTAGGTCTAAATTTTGGTCATATTTCTATAAAGCTTTTTATTAAGTAGGTCGTGTTTACAGGTCATGTGTCATGGGTTAATATGATTTATTTAATAAAGGGGTTATACAGGTCGTGTTGTGTCAACCTGTTTATAAAGGATCGTATTCGTATCATAATTTTTGACATGTTGTGTCGACCTATTTATAAACGGATCGTATTCGTATAATAATTTTTGACCTGTTTATTAAAGAAATCGTGTTCAGGTTAAGCATTTACCTGTTATATATGTACATCGACACGACATGAACATGATCTGTGGACACAGTCAACCCTAATTTTGGTTTTGTTTTCTAGCTTATTGGACTAAATTCCACGATATAAATGATTAAATGAATATGAAAGGCTTGGCAACTAGGACTGCCGGTGTACATGGATTGGGTTGATTTTAGGATTTTTTTAAACTATTTCCATGAGCATTGGTTTGTTAAAATTATAACGCAAAATAGTTAGAGAAACCTAGTAACCCAAGTTTCATTAGATTGTATTAAATTGGGTTGTTGGGTTGAGAGTTTGTATTTAAAAAAAAAAAAAAACCGTTTTTCTTATTTATTTTTGTTTTCAATTGTTAAAGAGGCTTTTGAATCCTAATTTTGCTACTAAGCATTTGTCATTTTTGTTTTATTCAATTTAATCCGTGTTAAAAACTTATATTCATATAATTTATAACAACTATATATTAATATAAGTTCATAAGTGAGATTTCTATTTTACTTTATTAATAAGCTAAACGTATATGCATATATATATATATATATATATATATATATATATAGGGACAAAGTCAGAAATTTTAATTAGGGGGCCAAAAAAAATTTACTGCACCAAAGAAAGTATACGCAAAATTAAATTAGAAAATTATCATGTTTTCATAGACGAATTTACATACTTTGACCTATACACGCACACTTAATCATAATTCCACCGGCTCAAAAACAATAACAATAAAAAAAAATTAATGAAAATAAAAGACGATAGAAATTAGCAACTATTTAATTACGAAATATATAGTTAGAAATTTGGAAACTTTCATATAACTATTGAAAATAAAGTTAAAGAGAATAATATAATAAAATTATAATTGGAAGTTGGAAATTAAAAACAAAAATCCAAATGATAAAAAACTGTACAAAATGTCGGGAAAGGAAAAAATTTTTAAATCCAAATGATAAAAACCATACAAAATTCTAGAAAAAGAAAAATTGCTGAAGTGAGAGTATGAAACTAAGGCTTCCTATGAAAGACAATGACATTTCCAGCCCCCAAAAAAAAAAAAAAAAAAGACATCGACATTTGACCCTTTTTTTAATATGTATTTAATATAAATACTTTAATTTCTAATCAAAAGCAAAGCAAATGGGCTTTTCTTAACTTTAAGTGAAATGACATATTAATGGGCTTAACCTGACTCTAAGAGAAAATGATAGCTAAATGTACTTCACTTTTAAGAGAATGCTTTAAATATGAGGAGGACAAAAGTAGAATTTTATAAACAGAATAGGTGCAAAAAGTAACGTAGAAACGATATTACATATTATTTAAAAATAAAATAAAATAAGTGAGGGAGCCCCACTTGCATCTCAATTGCCTCCACCAATATATATAGAGAAATTTACGTTTAGTAACTATTTTTAAAATTTATTTTCATAAGTATTTGTTTTTAATTTTTTTTCAAAAATATTTATTTTTATAGTCTATATTGTATACATAAAATATGAATGGTTCACATTTATAATGTAAATTTTATCCGTCAGTTATACATTTTATATACAAAATATGAGTGGTATTACCATGATTTACATTTTTCATTATAAATTTGACCTATGATATACATTTTAAATGTAACAAATTTTGATATAATTTTTATTAATGAAATGTAGACCACGGTATACATTCCAAGATATACATTTAATGCATTAAATATATGCAATAGTCTACGTTTCATGTGTGAAAAAATGGTGGTCTAAATTCCTTAAAAAATGTGTATAAAAATGGTGGTCTAAATTCCTTAAAAAATGTGTATAAAAATAGGTATTTATGAAATAAAGTAAAAAAATGAATATTTATGGAAATATAATTTTAAAAATGGGTATTTATGAACTTTTCCATACATATATATATATATCCTTTAGTTGTCAATCTAATAGGTATTTTTTTTTAGTCATTAGATCATTATCTAGATCATTATCTAATGGTGATCTAACAGCTATTATGAGGTGCATAAAAAGACGTATATTATTAATATTTTTCTTTTTTATTATTTTTTAATATAAAAAAACGTGCATGATAAATTTTTATTAGATAAATTGATAACTGTGTATAATTAAAAATAATACCTACTAGATTAGGGCTCATATTCTTTTAATGTGCAAGAAATTTGGATTGGATTGTAGGTTGAGAACTCTTCAAATCATAGCCTCCCAATCGTAGCCCAAACCATAGCCTTGATTTGAAATTATTAGAACCCATAAATTATATGTATTTTTATTGGGTTTTTAAGACTTTTAGGTACGAAACAAAAAAAGAAAACAAAAATACAATTGCTCAGTTTTTTTTAATTAGTTTTTTTAATAGAAAAATGTCATTTTTAAAATATTTTTAGAAAAAATATAAAATATAAAATAATGACTAGTAATCAATGACTAGTTTTCAGTAACTAGTAACCAAAAATATTTAAAATTTACAAAAAGAAAAAGAAAGAAAGGAGAAAAATATTTTAACTAGTAATACAAATAAGAAAAAATAATAAGGGGTACAAAAGAGAGACAAAAAAAAAGAATAAAAAAAATGTGTTATAACAACTGATAATCAGTAATCAATTTCAAACGTTAATAATTAGTAATTATTTAAAAGAATAATATTTTTTTAAAAAATACATTATCAAAATTAAAAAACAAAGTCTGACACGCCGTATTTTTCAAAATATTTTCGGAAAAAGGCCGTGTATAGCCTAATTTGTTATTTTCGTATTGGATTGGGCGGGTTGGTGTACACCCTAACGAGGACAGGGGGCTACAAACTACAACCCTTATTTGAGACCTCGTGACTAATCTGGTTCAAAGCGATATTTCATGGAAGGCGACTCATGACAAATTGGCTTCAGTATCTTCATTATTGAAGGTACATGTTCAGATTGAAAGCCTTGTTTTTTTGTCGTTTGAATGAAGGATCTTGATTATAAATGTTTCTGCAATAGTTATTGTAATTTTTTTTCTTTTGATAAATGAGATTTCATTAAACCGACAAGCAAACAAGAAACAAGGCTAAACAAAGGTAATAGTTCTTGTCAATTTGTTTCAATTAAAAATAAATACAAGTATAGACTGTAAATGGACTTCTGTCCATAAGCTTTGGAATTCTATATGGCAAGCTACTAGAAAGTAAGCATAAATAATGAATGCCTCAAATATATAGAGTATGGTTTGGTTGATTATACAGCTCCATTTAATGAGTTCATATGAGTCCATGGAACGAAAATTTAAAGCTCTTTTTCTCTTAAATCGGACTGCCTTAAAAAAAAAATTAATAGACAACAATATTATTTTGACAATGACAGCTATAATCATATTGTTATAATTCAGCAAAAAAGAAAATTAGATACGGTCTTTAAAATAAGAGAGATTTAATATCTTTAGTGGTGGAAACTATAAAGACTAGAAAAACTTCGGTTAAATTTGACGAAAAGAAAAATTATGTCAATTTGAAAGTGACATTCATCAATTTTTTTTTATTTTTTGATAATCGTTGATTAGGTGTTAGATTAGTAATTAGCAGGGTGTGACATTCATCAATTAAACCAACCACAAGTCCTTTTAGACTTTAGTACCAATTGATGTAGCTCACAAAATTCACATTTCTCCCCCATAATGAGTTTTACTGTAACACGTTTCTTAAGCCAATCTTAGCTTGCCATGGTCCCTTTTTAATTATGGATACTTTTTTTTTTTTTGCCACGATGTCAATCATCACAATGCATTATTTGCTCCTCTTTTTTTTTTCATATAATTATTGGCTGAAAAAGCCTTAAAATATAAGCGCCAAAGAATACTTTCAAACTTATTCTATAGAGAGGCGCAATAGATGAATGAAATAATGAAGTGATGCCTTTGTTTGTTGGACCTCAAAGAATTAGGGTACATGAATATTAGGACAAAATTTTAAATGAAGTCTAGCTAACAACTCTTTGCAATTTACATGCATGTTTCGGGTTGGTTTCATTTTTCGATTATTTTAAAGGAAAAACTTGTGTTCATTCTTTTATACTATTAGTATTAAGTATATCCGAATATACCTTAAACTTTTTTTCAATACCGGATAATCGGTTGATTTGTGTTCCAATTCCCCTTGTTTCAATTCCATAATAATAAGAAAATAAAAAGAAAACACCTTAAACGACGACTAATAGATTATAACTGATGAATGCTAACAATATTCACGATCACACTTTCCATTGTGATTTGAGAAAATAGCATTTCTCTTATACCTTTATCGTCTATATATCTACAAATCAAAGACTTCGAAGAGAAGTTGACCACGAACCTAATATCAAGTTGTCTAGTAGAGCAGAGTCAACTCACGTGTAATTGACTCATTCATCACATTCGGCTCCGACCCGCTCTGGCGGAGCCCATAGCCCTGGCCAAGTCTCTCAGAATAAACTTCTGAATCTTCCCGGTCGAAGTCTTGGGCAGCTCGTCCTTGAACACCACCGTCTTGGGCACCATGTAATGCGGCAGCTTACTCCTACAATACTCTATAACCTCCTTCTCCGTCGGCTTCTTCCCCAGCCCTTCCTTCAAGCTCACGAACGCGCAAGGCGTCTCCCCCCAGAACTCGTCCGGACGCGCCACCACCGCCGCCTCGTTGACTGCCGGGAACCCGTACAGCACCGACTCCACCTCGACGCTGCTCAGATTCTCCCCGCCGCTTATGATGACGTCCTTCGACCTGTCCTTTATCTCCAAGTACCCATCTGGGTGCAGCACCCCGACGTCCCCCGTGTAGAACCACCCGTCCCCGCTCATCGACTTCGCCGTGCCCTCCGGGTCCTTCAGGTACCCGAGCATGACCGACCCGCCCCTCAGGACCACCTCCCCCAGGGTTGACCCGTCCCGCTTCACTCCGGCTCCCGTCGCCGGGTCAACGACGTCGAGCCTGGTCAGAGCCACCGTCCCCACCCCCTGCCTCGCCTTCAGCCTCGCCCTCTCCGTCGCCGGGAGCCGGTTCCACTCCCGCTTCCACGCGCACGACACGACCAGCCCTGCCGTCTCGGTCAGCCCGTAGCCGTGGCTCACCACGAAGCCCAGGGACTCCGTCCGGAAGAGCACCGCCGCGGGCGGAGGAGCCCCGGCCGTCATGACCTGGACCGGCCTCTTGAGCGGTTCGGATCCGGGCGCGTTGCAGAGCATGTTGAGCACAACCGGGGCCCCGCACATGTGGGTCACCCCGTGCCGCCTGATCAGGTCGAAGATCGCCGGCGCATCGAATCTACGTAGGCAGATATTGGTGCCGCCAACGGCCGCCATGCCCCACGGGTAGCTCCACCCGTTGGCGTGGAACATGGGCAGAGTCCATAGATAGACGGGCTGTTTGGGGACTCCCCAGTCGATGAGCGAATCAACGGTGATAATGAAGATTCCCCTGTGGCAATGAACCACTCCTTTGGGCGACGACGTCGTTCCGGAGGTGTAGTTGAGAATCATCGGGTCCCACTCACTTTCGGGTCGGACCCACTCGAAATCGGGGTCCCCTTTCTCGATCAGATCCTTGTAACTACAACAAAACTCGGCTCCCACCGAGCCCACGACGGCGGCCGCCGCGTCCGCATCGTCCGCCATGAGGACGAGGCGCGGAACCGGGGCTCCTCCGGGGAACAGGGCGATGGCTTCGAGGATGAGATCGCGGGAGAGGTAATCGACGAAGATGAGCTTCGACTCGCTGTGGCGGAGGAGCACGGAGATGGTGCGGGCGTCGAGACGGAGGTTGACGGCGTTAAGGACGGCGCCAGACATCGGGACGGCGAAGTGAAGCTCGTACATTTGGGGGACGTTGGGGGCGAGGACGGAGACCACGTGGCCCCTTCTGATGCCGAGTGACGTAATCGAGGAGGCCAGACGGAGGCATCGACGGTGGGTCTCTGACCAGGTGTAGGAGACGGCGTCGTAGATGATCGAAGTGCAGTCGCCGTAGACGGTCGCCGCTCTTTCCAGGAAGCCTAACGGCGTTAGAGGGGACGAGTTCGCCGGCCTCGGCTTTAGCTCTTCCATTTTTTTAATTTAATTAATTAATTATTTATTTAAGTTTCAGCTTTTGACGGTATTGAGGGGACTGAGGAGAGTTGGATGAGAGTGATGAGTATACATGGAGGATTGGGAGTGTTGGAGATAAGATTCTGTCATTTTTTGATGTAAAAGCTTTGACCAAAATCTTACGAACTGTAATAAATATGAGTTAACTGTAAAGATTTAAAGAATGGGTTACCATATTAATTATCAATTATTATATAAACATATATAAATAATAAAGAATGGAAGAGAACGTCTCCTAATGCACTACAATATCAACGTCCCAGGATTTTTCGTGAATCAAGAAGGGAGAAAAATATGAATGTTCCGATTAGTATGAAGCTAAGACATGACGTCATTGACGTCGCGCACGTGCTTATCCAAAAATTTCTGATCTTGAAACAATTAAAAACTAGTCCGTTGTATTAATATTGCATAGTTAAATCTATTTCAGTATTAAAAAATATATTTATTTCTATACAAATTAGAAAAATATAGAATAATTTTTTGAGGTCTGATAAACTAAATTTAATATAAAAAATTATCAATATTAAATTAAATATATTATTATATAAAATATTAAATTATTTTTTATATTTTTTATATTTTTTTTAATAAGACGAATATAAAACACTTTGTTTCAAGAACTAAATTTATTATAAATTATTATTAATATTAAATTAAATATAATATTATATAATAAATATACATTATAATCAATTATGAAAAAATAATTATAGGACTAATAATATTATGAAAAAAAATGAATTAAATTGAAATTTTTAAAAAAAATTTAAAATAGAACCGTGATCAAGACTCCATCTTTTTTTATACTCTGTGCTTCAAGCTTAATATACGTATACATAGATAAATCATTTTTTCATTTTCTAAATTAAAAAAAAAAAGGAGAAAATCTTTTCTTTCACAGTTGAGACTCAAAAGTCGAGAGTAATATTAAGAAGGAGGATGCATCGTACATGATCTTGATCTACTCTTTATTCGTATATTTTTATTCGTATATTAAGAAGAAGGATTCGTTAGAAGCAGATGTGTACAGTGTACTCGAAGAAAAATAAAAAAGAAGAGGATTTGATGTCAAAAGAAATAAATATGTATTATTGGCATTTTTCTAAGGTCATTAGATCTCTAAATTTAGAGAAAAATATAATTGTTCATTTTTATACTTAGAATTTCTAAATTATATTTCGAATACACTTTTATATATTACCACATGCTCTTTAGGTACGTATTTTTATCAAAAATTTGTAATTAGAAAATACGAAGTCTAAATTTGTTATGAATCAAAAATTCAATAATTTAATTACTATAATTGAAATTTTAAGGATTAAATTATTTAAAATTAGATAATTTAAGAACTATTTATGCCATTTCAGCATCGGAGCATGTGAGGCTCAAATGGTATATTTTTTCAAATTATAAGATTGACAAAAAAAATATATGGTATATTATTTTCTTGTTTTGAAAAACGGTGAAAACATATAAGATTTTATGAGAAAAAATAGTTAAATCGTTGTATTTAGTGGTGTGAGGATGATTATGGGACTATCCTTATTTGCCCCATACTTAAGGTTATGTTTGGTAGGGAGAAAAGAGAATAAAAGGGAAAACAAAATTAAGAGGAAATGAAAATATGTAAGATGGAAAAAAAAAATATTTTTCCTTCATTGTTGTTTGGTATATAAAAAGAAAAAAAATCTAATATATTTTAAAAAGATTATTTTGTCTTTTTTATTAAAATTTTATAAATAATATACAAGATTAATTTAATAAATTTACTTTAAAATATAAGTAAAAAAATTTTCTTTCCTTTTTTCTCTCTATTTTTGAGAGAAAAATATTTAAGTAAGACTCACCATTTTTTTCTCTACCTTTTTCCCTACTTATTCTCTCCCCCTTCTACCGAATAATCAAAATATTTATTTCTATGTACTTTTCTATCAAAACTTTTATTTCTCTCCCTTTTCTTTCCTACCAACGTAGCCTAAATGTCATGGTGTCGTGTGTCCTCGTAAATGTCCCAAAACTTTCCTTTTATAGCTGCGGCTTGGGCTTCACAAGTTGCACCACGGAAATGGACCTAAATAGGAGTAATTGGGGCCGAATGATTTGTTTTTATTGACTATTTTCAAAAGGTATTTTGTTCTTTCAATAGAGCCCACCATTTTTCTCCTTCCTTTCTGTAAAGCTTAACATCTCATTTCATGTTTTCTAATGGTAACCTCTTATATTTCCTTTTATAATATTTTTTTTCATTCCCTTGTAGAATTCTCAACTCTCCTTCATTTCTCGATTATCATAACTACTCTCTTTTATTTTTGAATGAAAATGATTCTACCAACAAAATACTCTTTTGTTTTTTTTTTTTTTTCATTTTGAGAAATTACAAAATAACGGAAGAACGTAATTTATTTTTTTAAATTCAAAATTTCAGAACAAGATTTGTGGTAACCTGCTAGGTGACCTGATAATTTGGAAGAGTCATTCACTATGAACCTGAAATTCACTAAAAGTAACTTAGTCAGTGAACATCGTTAATTTAATATTTGACTGCTAAATCTACACCATTGATAATTCCCTACTATTACTAAATGGACCCTGGAACCAACTAGGATTTAAACCACTAGTAAAGTCCATATAATAAAGTAATCTACTAAGATACCTTATCTCATTAGCAAGTATAGTTTTTTAAGTTGTAAAAAAAGCGGCAAAAATTAATGATATGGCAATAGGAAACTACATTATTTTCTCAAAATTGGTTAAATGTAGCTTAACAAGCCATGTCGAGTGTGATAGGGCGTTTTTAATCATTGTTGAGACTAGCTCGACAATAGTATCGAGTAAGATTTGAATTTTTTCCTCACAAACAGATTGCAATTTTTCGATCATGAATATAATATTTTCAAGCTTTAAATACATTTTAGAGTAAAGATTAAATAATTTTTAAACTATAATTTAGTTCTTAAAATATGACAATAAACTTGTCATAATTTTATGTATGGGTTTTTACTCACTTGGTTTTGAATAAAAAAATACTTGTAAATTATTGAACAAAGGAGAGAATGACATTAAAGAACAAAAACATGAGGTCGATGGCATGAGAAGATGACAAAGCTTCACCAATGTCTACGGAGGAACTCACGTGAAGAAGGAGAAGGAAAATAGGCTAGTTAGTATTCTTAAGATATTATAGGTCCTACAACAAAATTATACTAGGAATGAAAAAACACGAGAGAATAAAAAATTAGGAAAGAAAAAAAATATGTAGAATAGCAAAGAAAATGTCTTTCTTTCGTAGTTATTCAGCATGTAGGGAAGAAAGAAAATTAGTTTATTTTAAAAATAATTATTTTACCTTTTAAAAATTAGTATGTAAGGATAATTTGATAAGTTTACCTTTTTCATTAACCAAAGTGTTTTTTCCTTCCCTTTTCTCTCTAATTGGAAAGAAAAAAAATTTTGTGGGTGCCTTTTCCCTCTACATTTTTCTTCTCTCTATTTTCCTTCCTGTCAAACAATCTATTTTTCTATTTGTCCTCTCTTTTTCTCTTCTACCTTTTATTTTCTCTCCATATTTCCTCCTATCAAACATAGCCTTAAAAAATGCTAGATAAAAAAAACATTCTCCTTCAAAAAATGTTAGTTAATAGAGTAATTATCAAAAGGAGGCCCTTTTGCAAAGTGCTCCTAACATTAATTACATTACATCAACATAATTAAGAAAATTGTAACAGCTTATTTAACCCTAATAAGATACTTATAGTTATCTATATTTTACAATTCATAAATAACAATAACTTATAAGGATATTATGGTCACTAAATAACTAAAACTCATTTAATAGGATTAAGAATAGACGCCGCTAAACCTAATACCTCAACTTAATCATTGCTACAGTTCTCATAATTTATTGTTCTACAAAATATGAATTAAATAAAATTCAATAAGTGAAATTAATTAAAAAAAACTTGAAAACTCTATTTTTTTTTCACCTATATAAAATTATAAATTTATATTTAAAATTTCTGCAAATTTATATTTTATGTGTGTAACTTGGGTGATTTGTGATTACTGTTTTAAGTTATTTTCAATAGAATTTAAATATTTGTCATGAGAAATAAAATATCCTTAATTTTGATTTTAAGTTTAGTAGGAAATTTTTTTTTTGTCAATTTATACACGTATGGTATATATATTTGCAGAGATTTAAAATGTTTATGTATAATTGTATACAAGCTAAAAATTAGGGTTAAATTTACCGAAATTCCATAGTCCTTCTTTCTTTTTTTTTTTAAATTCCATTGAACCTTTTGAAACAAAGTCATAAAAAAGTCATTTTTTGCCCAAATTACTCTTAGTTAAGTCAAAATCCCCTAAAGATGTATTCATAAGTTCAATTATATAATTTTAGGGTTAATAGCACCATTGTCTAATGTTTTATTGGTTTTGCATATTGGTTCACAACCTTTTTTTGGTGGCAAAACCTTTTATTTTGCTTGCATCTGTTAGTACTCTTGTATTTGACGTCTAAAAATCTATTAAAGTCATCACGTGAGTCTCACATGACTATAATAGTAAGGGTATTTGACGGAAAAAAAAAAATTTCCTATAGTGCCAATATTTTCCAATTCCCACCAATGATTTTGCAAGAAGAAAAAAGAAAGAAATGAATGGCTTCTTCCAAAGAATCTTATAGGAGAGAGAAATTCAAGGTTTTTCATTTTTTCTAACTTAAAAAGTTCACTTCTTTCCCCCAACAAATTTCCCTAGATTGGCAATAATTCATATATAAATTTCTTCGATTTCTTATTTTATTTATGAATTTTGATAATATTTATTGAAATCATACAAATTACCAGAGTACCTTATTTTATTTTTGATTATACAAAACATTCAAGAACTAACAGATGCAAGTAAAATAAAAAGTTTAAGACGTTTTTGCCACCAGAAAAAAATTGGGGACCCATATGGAAAACCAAAGAAACGTTAAGGACCAATGGTGCCATTAACCCATAATTTTATGTTTTAATATATTTTGTTTTGATATTGAATATATTTGATATACTATATTTTGAAATTGATACACCACATCATTTTGCTATTGAAACCGATGTATCCGAAGGTCTTATAAAAAAATGTCTATTTTAAATGCTATAACAAAATGACGAATGGATTATTGTATATACTAAGTATAAAATATAATATACCTAGCATATAAAAAACTAATACACACAATGCATAAACTAAAGGTGGTATATACGTAATTATAATAATTGTAAAAATAAATATATTCGACCATATATCTATAAAAAAAAAAGGGAAAATATATATTTATTGAAACGAATGTATTAAAAAAAAAAGATACATACTCTAATTTTCATGTATTCGATGGGACATTTACTAAAAATGACTCAAATTTTGGCTATTATGCCCAAAGCCCCTACAAATAAGTGATTGGGTCTATTAAGTTACATTAGTTTTTAAAAAAGGAGCTAACTAGCTAGTTGACTATTTTTTAGCCCAAAGTTTAGCATACAGCATACGACCAAACTCAAAAATTTGTAATTAAATTTCCAAATCACTTAATGACAAAAATAGAAATACAATATATTACATAACTGAAGTTTTATAAAAATGAATATTTAAGTATAACTTTAAAAATATGAACATCTACTTAAAACAATTTTAAAAATTGGTTATCGATCTATTTTTCTCTTAAAAGAAATGGCTTTTTACATAAGTAAAAAAATCCAAGCCCAAACTCCTAACAATTGAGAAATCAAGATGGGCTATTTTTTTTTTTTGAGAAAATTTGATTTTTAATGGTAATTTTTCAAAAAATCGAAAAATCATAGATTTTGAAATTATTTGAAAAATACCATTTTTAAAAGTGTTTAGAAAAATACACTTTTTATTAATTGAAGAGATACTTGGGAGAACCGGTAAAGTAACTTGGCCAGTTACCTCAAAATTGGTTACGCCAAGTAACTAAACTAGTTACTTCGAGTATTATTGAAAAATACAAATCTTGAAGAAGAAATGATATCTTTCTAAATATTTATTAAAAGTATTAATATTCTAAACAAATTTAGAGTGACATTTTTCTATATCAATTCGGGAATTTTCAAAAAATTCAGTCTATCCAATATTTTCAATTTTTGGTACTTTGGGTCTGGAATTTTGTAAGAAGCCTTTTCTTAAAAAAAAATCCTGGATTTATTTAGGAAAATGTCATAAACTATAATTTTATTTAGAAATACCATTTTCAAAAATATTTAAAATTGTAACACTTTTTCTTCAAAATGAATATTTTTTGAGGCACTCGAGATAAGTAGTCTAGTTACCTCAAGTAACTTGACTGTTTCCTTCTTCAATCTCATTAATTGGTAAGAAGTGGTAATTTTTTTAATATGTTGTAATTTAGTATTTTTCTACATAAATCTAAAATTTTTCAAAAAAAATTTAAAATCTGAGATTTTTCTAAAAAGCTCTAAAATCAAATTTCCTTGTGAGAGGTTCATAATACCAATTTTTAGAACCATATTTTCATAAATAACCATTTTATAATTTTATATGACTAATATTGATTTTTATACCATCTTTTGGAGAAATGTAGACTATCAATATTTTAAACGTGAAATGTCTACAAAGGTATACATTAGTATACATTTTATTATATTAAATATATATTGTGGTATATATTTTTGAATAAAAATTAAATTAAAAATGGGCACACATTTCAAAATGTATACCATAAGTCAAATTTATAATGAAAAATATAAATCATAGTAAATATTTATATTTTAAATGTATACTATTTATATTTTACACATGAAATATATACCTCATTAGTAAAAATTTATATTGCAAATGTATACTAGTCATATTTTGCACGTGAAATGTATACCTTAAAAATGATACTTTTAAAAAATAAAAAATAAAAATCGGTATTTATGAAAATAAAGTTTAAAAAATAGGTATTGGGTGTCAATTTCTCAAGTTTCTCTAAAAGAAAAAGGGTTTTTAAGCCAAATGAGAGAATTTTGGATCATTGTTAAAGAATAATTGTTAAACATTATTAAACATATAGAAACAAAAAAATATAAAATAAAAGAAAGAAGTGTATAAAAGGAAACCTGGGGGATTAATAAGATGTAAAAAAATAATATAAAATATATATTTACAAATATCCTACCTTTCGATAACAATCCACTACTCCTCTCCACTTTCTCCCACAAAAAAAAAAAAGAAAAGAAAAAAGGCGCTGAGGTTGGTCTATAAATGATACACCTACAACAGAAAATAGGTTTTTTTAGGCAGTACAAAAAACACACAACCAAAAAAAAAAAAAAGAGAGAAAAAGAAAGAGTGAAAATACGAAAACTTTTGCAACAATAAGTTCTGCAAAAAAAAAAAAAAAGTATGCTTTAGAGTAAAGACAAGTTTTCTCCTTACATCTCTTCATCTTACTTTCTTTCTAAATTTCTCTTTGATTACCCAATGATCTAAGGCATAATATAGCCAATAAGTCGCCAATAAAGATCAAGTTGTAATCAAGGTGAAATTATATTCATTATGTGATTTCTCCAAATAATTAAAAATTCTAGATTTCGTCTTAATTCCACCAAGACCTAGTCTAATTAAGCTAAAAAAAAAAAAAATTTACGGTGAGGTATGGCCAAAGAAAAACTAGAATTTTTGCCTTCTAAAAGTCATTATGTTGTTAAAATTATTTCAGAAAATGCTATAAAACTTTAAATTTTGGTTTGGTTTCACCACGATCTAGGCTATTTAAGCCAAAAAAAAAAAAAGGTCTATGGTGAGGTATAGCCAAAGGGGAATTAAATTTTTATTTTCTATGAGGTGTTATGCTGCCAAAGTTTCTTCAGAAGGAAAAATTGGGTTTCAGCCTTAAGATGTTGGGACTATTAAAGAGATATGCTTAGATATAAATGATTAAAATTATGGTCTTTAAAAAATAGGGATTTTACTAAATTAAATCCTTACTGACTATTTCTATAAAAAAAGGAATGTTGGAGCGGTTTCTCACCAGCCGTCCACGTGTCTACTACTGCTGACGCTGGATTCTCCAACTGTCCACGTGTCCTTGCTGTCTTAAAGCTCTCTGAACTCCAAGCAAGATCGGAGAGGCGGGGTTGGCTACCTGCAAAGACTCTCCGATGCTTAAGTCAGTGGTTTATCTTTGTGTTTGGTAGCAAGGAGAAAAATTTCAGTATGAATATCTATGTCTTTTTTTATGGATCTCTGTCTGTTTTCTTTTTGTTCACAGACTGTTTTTTTATATATCAGTTTGTTTTTTTTTTTGTTTTTTTCTTTCTTTTCCCTCTCGGGAACGCATGGCTTTTATATATGTAGTCCTGAGATAGTGAAACTATTGGTTCTCTATCTCAGGAATAAGTACCTTTCACCTTAAGATCTTTTTTTTTTAACAGTCACGGGCCGAGATTTCTGTGATCTCCTCTGTGCTACCGTAGTCTGATTTTCGCCGCCTCCTACGGTTTCAATCTGTCGGGAATAAGATTTGGGCAAATCGCCATTCTGTCAGGACGGCTTGTCCCTGCGCACACACC
>JXTB01000104.1:446412-481327 GCA_002914805.1 Parasponia andersonii | reverse complement strand
CTGAAGAAGCCGACGAAGCTCGTGACAAAGCCGCCGCCGAGGACCGCCGCGGTGGAGAGGCCGACGAGGTATGAATTATGATTTTTTAATGGGCTTTCCGATGTGGGTTATTTTTTTGGCGGGTTAATTGGGCTTGGGGTTAAGGCTTATTGGCTGAGAAGGGTAGATTTTGATATTGGTTTTGAGAATTTGGTTTAGCTATGCCGGAGAGAAGCTGTTGCATATCATGGTTGAGGGTAGTTGTTTATTCTTGTTTTCAATTTCGTGTAAACGTTATGGTTTTGAGACTCTCACTCGAGTGGTTATGCTTAGGCCTTATAATCTGCAGCTGGCGGCTGAACTAGTTTAATTAAGCTGTGATTCATGAGAAAAGTCAGTCAGATTTTGACCCAAAAAAAAAAAAGGATGAGAGAAAGGCTGCTTCCATTTGCTTTTTCGTTCTTGTTTTTTAAAGTAGAACAAGAAAGGGATGATTGAACCAGCGGATAAGCAAGGCTATTCAATAGTAGCATCCAGAATGCCTATATGAGCTCCATTCATTATTTCTGGACAGGACTGTAGAAGCAAAAGAAAGAGGTTTTTTGGATGAAAAACTAAAATAAAATTGCTGGGGTGTGTTTTTATAGCTGGTTTCATGACATAATTCATCTTGATAACACTCTATTGTACTAAAGAAAGAGTTGCATTGATTGTTCTCCTGATTTGGTATGTTGTTTAAATAAATCTATAACAATAACGTTATGGGTGTTAGTGTTTAAATGACTTGGGGATATTGTTTCCTTCACAATCAAAGAATTTTCCGTTCCTCATTCTGATGATTTCCTGTTTAACCTGATGCAGTTATGTGAGCTTCTTAAATCTAGAGTTGAATGCCCTGATTTCCTTGAAAAGTTGGCTTGTGCACAAGCATCTATTCCGCAAAATTTGACTGGTATACACCAATTTTCTAGCATATGATAGCTTTCAATTGTTGCATAATGCATAATGCATAATGCACTTGTCTTTTCTTTTTCTTTCCTTTTATGGGAGTTCATGAGTACAGATGTTGTCTTCTGTATTTACAAGAATCTGCTTTAGATACTTGTGGTTTAATTTTCTATCGTTTGCTCTTTAATTATATGATGGCAGCAGAAGAAGGTAATTCTTGGGATGTTGTCAGTGAGAATGATTTGTGGGAGGGCGAGAAACGTGATTTGAATGAAGATGAGTATGTTCTCGTGAGTCAGGAGGATATATTAGAGGGTATTGCCTGCTTCATGACTGCATACTTGGAGAGCATTAAACAAACAAAGGTATACAAACTGGCTGTTTGTTAGTTGTTCTTAACTTTCTCTTTGTACTTTAACTAGTTTGATACTGCAAAACTTATTTCTACTCATGTAGGCACATCTTGAACAATTGCAAGCAATGTGATTGCTAAGTAGTATGATGTGTATGAGTTGATAGTCATCTTAATTCTCCCTTATGTTCGCTTGGTGATTTAGTAGTTAGAAATATGTGTCATGAAGAAATCTCTTATAGCAGAAAAATTGCTCCCTCTGGTGAAAAATGTAGCATATTAAGCTGTCTTGGTTTTTATATTGTGAGAAATTATTTTTTCAAGAATACCAGATATTTGAGGTTTAATGGTTTTGCTATGTTTGCAGGATTTGCCCCCTAATCAACTCCAGGAAGGTAAGCTTATTGGCTTCATATTAGAAAGTTTACTTTCCTTGCATATTGGTTTTTTTTTTTTTTTGGTGGTCTAGAATGGCAAAGAAGGGATTAGTAGCCTGTTTCATTTAATATGAATTCAACAAGTTTTGGACCGTTAGATGAAAATATATGAAAAAGTCAGAATTGTGCTTTACATGGGAAAGAGTGAAAAAATTTATGTGGCTAATTGTTATTGCCACTTGCATTAGGTGATGAATGAAAATATAACTAGTTCAATTGGTGAGGCTGCTGCACCGTGCCAGAGATTTGGGTTGAGTTCTGTTTTCACTAGGATTAAGGAGTTATCTCCCCTTGTGTAGCCCATTAATTGAAGGAAAACTATTATCATGGTATTTTTTCTAGGCACTATATTTATTTCTCTACTCTTTTAAGCACTCAACAGTGTGAATGATTTAACAAGTCATCTTTTTCATCTAGTGGTCTATAAGTAGCATTTAGAATGTAAAAAAATTGAAGGCGCTGCCGATCGCCACCCCTAAGCGAGTCGTAATTAAATCTTATGTTGTTGGTTTCATATCCATTTTATGTTTCACATTTGAATTCTAGTGCTGGTTCTAATGCTTTAAATTCTTATTTAGCCCTTCGGAAAACTTTTTCGGTGAAAAAGAAAAAGGGAAAGCTTCGAAAGGCCTGGGATGGAAGCAAAGTCATTTACAATGTAGCATCCTGGGGGGCAACTGCCATTGGGTAAGTCAATGCTAATCTAACATTGATAATACAATGGTTTTTATATGTTGCATTTGTTATTTCATAATCCAGTCTGTTCATACAGTGATGTTTCACCTTTCTATACTCCTAAGATAGTCTGCTTACTGTACATACCGGTTCTCATTTTTACTAATCTATGCATCTTCTTTCGTTCCTACAGGATATACCAAAACCCTGTAATTATTAGAGCTGCATCGAAAGCCTTCTGGACTTCTTGCCATGTTATATCAAAGCTTCTTTAACCTTGTTGTCACGCTGCTTGAAATGGTTTTATAGTATGGAACTCATTGATGGCGTATTTGTGATTTGTTGTAGCCATTTCCTGGGGTATTTCTTGTGTAAAATTTGTTGGCCTTCTTTTCTTGCTACAGACCGATTGATTGGTTCCTCATTGTAATTTAATCTTGTAAATAGTCTCTTTTCTCCCACTTGACGCATTTTCTTTCTTTGTAGTGCAATTCTAATTCGTTGGTAACATCTATTTTTCAATTTGATTGGTTGGTCTATAATTGAAAAACTTGCGCTTGCCTTGAGCACTAATAATAATGCGTTGACATTTGCTTCATAGCTACCAATTTTTGCACCGTTGCCCTATTGTATTCTCTCCATTTCTGACATTTGCGTTGTTCATTTATTTAACATTAGCCCCAATTTTTCAATGCTAACCGTCTTAGATTTACGAGGAATAGTTTCACCAAACTCTAATTCTGCTACATACGTTACTGTTCGGTTGTTCATGTTCATTATTTTTTTGGGGAAAAAATAGTAAAAATGTTCTGAGGTGTGAGGTGTTTGGACTTTGAAAGGGCTTCAAACAGAAAGTGGGGCTGCTCTTTTACCTTTTTGGGTATCGAAGGGCTTGCTTGGAAAGAGTATACCGATTAAATTAAGTGGCTTGGTTATATGTAGTAGCTTATAGGTTTCTTTTCCCTTGATCTAAATTGCATAGTTGCCTGATCGAAAGCTTTCTTTGATTAAGGTAGTTTACCGTCTAAAGTGCGAAAGGTGTCCGTACTTTCCTGCCTTGCGATGTTTTGGTACGACGTGGAACTCGGCATCAATTCAGTATTTTTTTTTTTTTGGACCTGTGTATAGTTATGATTTTAGGATACATATTTTTTTATTGTAAGAAATAAGGGAAAAATAACATTAATAATGTAAATTTTTTCATACACTTCGTTATAACCATTAACAACGGCTAAAAAAATATCATTTATAGGTTAAAAAAAAAAAACCTATTGAGTTGTCAACCATATAAATATAGACATAAATTTAATTATCAGTATAGATGTATACAAACATTTTAAAAATAAGCTAAATATGAGGTTTAGCTCGTTAGCTAAGGCACGTAATTGATTGTCCTCCCGTTCTACCCGAGATTCTATAGTCGCTACCAAAATGCTACCAAGACCAAGTTTAGATTTAGATAGCTTGGTATTATTTCCTTATGATGATGTGACGACCTACGAGTACGCTAATAGCCAAATACCATGTTGTGCTGACCTCTTTAAGAAAAGCCGACTTCTTATCCTAGAAAACGTCGTAGACAATTGTTCATTATCTTTTGTTGTGGAAAATAATCCACAGCCATAAGAGGGGAGAGCTCTAATTGTTCACTATCAGGGCAAATTTCACCTTTTTTTTGGGGGTTCTTTTTGGTCTTTTTTTTTTTTTTTTTTCTCCACTCATGAGTCATGTCTAAGAACTATGGATGCTTTTCATAGCTGTCGATAGTATTAGGCGTTTTAGTAATCTTTCCAGTACTTCATACCAATTACTATTACCATGGCTGCTTTCAGCAAAACATAAGAAATAAAAGGCTGTTTAACAAAATTAAAAAATTTTACAATAAGAATAATAAAAAAAGAATTGACAGAGTCGCCTTTCATATATGTGATATTATGGTAACAAAAATGTTAAAAGAAAGAAAATGATAAGAACATGTATCAGCAGACGAGCGATCCCAGAGCAGCTAGCTGCTTGCTACCTCTACAAAATTAGCAGCACGAGTAGTACGTTACATATATTTATATATAAAATGTATTATACGCAATTATCTTTGCATAAGGCAAAATGCAACTCTCTAGACTGGACTCTCCCTCTTCATGATCAAAGATGCCCTTTCAACTCATATTTACATGATCTGAAGCTAAAAATAGTAGCTGTTGTCTTTGTGATCTGGTGCATCTTTGCAGAGTATCGACCGGACCTCCATGATCGATCTCGGGGGTTCTAGATCCTTCTCCTGTATTGCATTTCCCAGCAATTGCTGCATCTGAGAGGCAAAGGTATCATCCAGGATCTGAAAAAATCATCCAAAAGATTGTTCCACATCAGTCGGAGAATTACCAAAGGAAAAGGAAGAAAAGAAATTTATATGAGCAGCAAAACCAAAACCTCTAGAGAAAGATTAGACACAAGATGGGGTATGTAATTATCCAAAGGTAAGTTGTTAGTCCCAGATTCTATCTTTACAAAGCACTAACAATTTGTGGTGGAAACATATCCGGCACTAGATTTGAAGCCATTTTATTGGACTATCACTTAGAAGAAAGAGTGAAATAAGTTGACACGTGATGAGACTGATCATCCTCTAAAACATTCAGGATTTAAGGCTCCCCATGCAGGAATTCCACACAAGGTAAAATGATTTCTATCTCCTGATTTATTATATTGACACTCAAAAAATCATCAAAACCACGCTGGATGGATGTCTATAATGATGCAACCTGATAAATCTAAGTGCTGTTGATGTAATAAGAAATCACCGCTAGCTGAAATTCAAGCACAATACATTCAGATGGTTTTTAGTCGTTCTTCAAAAATTACTCAGATCCCTCGAAGCTATGGCCGGATGACTAAATCTCAACCATACAATAGAGCGGGGGAATGAAAATAGAAGAGGATAAATAAGAAGCAGAAAGAGAGACATGGGAAATTTACAAGGCTTCTACTTACAGACACAGCAATCCGTGAGCCCTTGTACCATGACCTATTCTCTTTCCTGTTCTCCAAGAAGCTCAGAACATCCTGTGATAGAAACCAAAATAAGATGATGAAAATAAGAGCCAGAGCCAGAAGTACCGACTCCAAAAGAATTGAAAATAGATTACAAGCAACCTACTTGTCCCATTCGGTCCCAATAACCTCGGCAGATAGCAATGAAGACTAGAATATCGGAGACAGAGTGAAGGTGGGTTACTGTATTAGTCAGCTGGTCTTTCAAAGGCTGCATTCTATTTCGAACATCGGATTCTACTGCGCTTTCCTTTGAATCTTGGAGAATCTTTTTCAGCTTCGTCGCACTCTGCAACTTTGCCTGTAAATAATAAAAGCAGAAACAATGGACTTCATTAAAGAATCATCAATAATTTTTCCATAGGAACAGTATTCCAAATGGAATAATAGAGAGCCTGATCACTACCTAGACCACTAATTCAAATATTGCTAAGGGCCAGATTTCTGGTGACTAGCATGTGCCTCAATTTTATTTGTCTGACGCATTAAACTAGGCATTGTCGGTTTATTGTGAATAATCAACCGCTAATAACCATGTTTCTTTATTTCTATTACAAATACCGTATGCTTCTACAAAACAGTTCTTTTCTCCTGTAAATCTATTTTGTTTTGACTAGGTAATCAACATCTCTTATCATTTTCCTTCCAAAAGATATTAGTCGACTGAATTTATCACAGTCAAATTATAATAATCAGAATGATACCCACATTTTCTACTAGTTTTTCCACAACTGCTTGAAGATAGTTTCTAAACTTTGCCCTCAGCATGACTGTTACTTCACTGAGACGCTCTCCTGGAACTGCATTTCCACCATCAGGGATGCAGGAACCCCATGATTTGAATTGAGCTTCTATCTTTGGCCGCAGGACATCAAGCATCCTCTTCAGAGAATTCAACAAAATGCCCAGCTGAAATTTAAGAACAGATTTTCAAACCCCGATATAATGTGCAAGCATATAGGAAATCAAGAAGTATGAGAAGTCACACAACCTCGTCGGGGACGGTATAGGGGTTTGCAGATCTTTTAGCAAGTTTTTGCACATACTTGAGGCCAAACTTCTTAGGTGCCAAATTTTCCTTCAGAGGTGACAATACATCTGCATACTGCTTATCTAATGCTTCCACAACTGCCTTCTCAACATCAGCAACAGCCTTTGGTGGAGAGAGAGTTAAAATAGGTCAAACAAATTCAGCATATCTCCATGAATTTATTTTACATTCAAATAGAATAATAAACAACTGAAATCTAGTGAATAGAAAAGCTAATAACTACAAGGAACATTGGTAATACAACGAAGAGATTAATAAGGTAGTACTGATAAGATGACACAAGCTTTATTTCTGAGTCTTCTAGGCTTAGGTATTATAATCTTTATTTGATATTTAGTTAAGGGGGTAATGAGTGAGCAAATAGTTCTGCTGTCATGATTATATTGGGAATAATTTAACATATTGGGAATAAAATGTTTTGGCTACCTTGAAAGGGCTGAAATAATTTAACATTTGACTAACACATTTAAAATTGAAAGACATCCAGGATCATAAAAAAGTAGTATCATAGCTCACTCAGCAAATTCCCCACATGACTATTGGGCATTTGCATTGCTAGTTGGTCATGGCTAAAGGTTTTTAACATGATTCTTTTTATTTAACATGATTCCCATGCTAGCAAAGACGTTGATGAGTGGTCTGATCTGAGCGTCAAGTTGGAAATTCAAGTGGGAAATATATCAGATCCGGACTGGTGCAATTTAATCTCAATATTGCTGCAATGATGACACCATCCTTGCAGACCCTTGTAAGCATAATAATGATGTGAGTGATAAGATATTTATTCCTTCAACTTGTTTATTACTCAACCTAATTCAAAGAAATAACAATTATCATTGCAAGCTATCAGTATAGATCTTTCACCTTAACTGTTAAAAGCACCACTACTACACCTAACCCTGTAACATTCCTGAAGACACAAAAATCACCTATAAATAGGAGTCATTCAACCTGGATTAGAGGCAATCATCACAATAAACATACATACCTCCCCCTCACTCACTCATACATCATTTCTATGCTCAGCTAAGGGCTTGGGTTTTCCTTGTGTCCATATCCTATATTTATTACTTCATTGAGGATACATAGAAATACAAAGGAAGACCTAAGTTGGATATTGTGCTTCTGGCCCAACACATTGGTGTCCAACTAGTAATTCAACCCATAACAAATTAAAGGTTCACAGCAAACCTGGAACATTTGGCAAAATATGGGATATGGACTTAAGATAAACTCAAGCCCTTAGATATGCATAGAAATGGATATGAGTGAGTGAAGATGAGTTATCTATGTTTAATATGATTATTGGCTCTCATCCAGGTTGAATAGCCCTTTTTTATAAGCTCTTTTTGTGATCTCAAACTCTAAGAATATAATAGAGTTAAGCAAGGTCAGAGACAGTAAGAGTCACTCTAGGGACTAAGGTGAACGACCACCTACTATCTAGGCAGCCAGCTTGCAATGACAAATGCCATTTCTTTGAAGCAGGACTGAGTAAACAACCAGTTAGTAAATATCTTCTCATTCACGTCATCCTTATGCTTACAAGGACTGCAAGGATAATGTCATCCTTGCAGCAATATTGAGTTGAAACAGCCTCCCGATCCCTTAATTGATCAGAAAACAAGACATGAATTCAGATACATCTTTTAACCAAACTGCTGCAGAGTTTTTGGTTCTATCCCAAATAGACAATAATATCTTCAATGATTTGAAAAAACGCTCTTTTTCCTTTCTAACCATAGTGCTCAAAAAAATGATAGAACAACAATATTCCATAAGATTCTCCCTTTCTGTTTTGTAAGACCAAATTATATCAAATTCTAGCTTTCAGCAAGCACTCTTACGAAAGGCCTTGGATATTACAAATTACAACTACTCAATATAGAATTAATCAGCCATAGTTTTAATCCTTAATCATTTTAATCCTTAATCATTCTTCCTCAACAATACAATTAAGATACTTATTTAGAAATGATGGACAATTCATATGACGGTTAAAAGAGTTTGATAGTGATCAATATGATACCATCATAAAATGAGTCAACATTTAGGACAAACAAGGAGAAAAACATAAACCAGAAAAGGGCTATTTGATACATAAAAATTTAAGATGAGAAATGAAGTGAGAGACAAAACATACCTGCTCTAGAACAAAAGTGTACTCAGGCCATCGACATATGATGATCTCATAGTCGCTCAAAGTTTCCTTCAATCTGTCATACATCTCATCAACAAAAGGAGTCGTAGAATGCTGAGTTTTAACTCCTGACCATTTTACCTGAAAATGCATGAGAACACTTTTGAGTAAGGAAATATAAAAAAACAATGAGAAAAAAACACAGAAATTCTCTTTTCTGATGGGAAATTACTTAAAAAACCTTTGAAAATTGACCTTTAATGATACTCCAATAGACAAGCAAACACAGGTTTGGGGTTGGTTATCAAAAATCATAATAATAAAGTTAAATCTTCATGCATGAGTACGAACATAAAAGCAAACATACCTTATCTAGTTTGCACGATTCAAGCAAAGAACGACGCTTATCCTGAATCCACACCATGATATAAAGGTGGAACAATTCTTTTGCATCAACTCCACCTTTGATAGGACTGAGAAGGCAGTATGAAATTTCATGGTAAGCATGAAATTTTGTAAAAAGATTTGTCTACTTTACTTTTGGCTGCCATATTTTGACAATAGCTGTAGAACAAAATTAAGATTACTTGATGTTCCAGTTTGTGAGGTCCCTCTGAAAATCTGCTGTTGCAATAACAAGTTCTGCTACAGGAGGTGAAGGGCCTGTCGGGGGGCAAGCAATGAGGAATTCACGCAACCTACTGCAAAGCTCATTGCTGTATATTGATGAAGATAGATTTGGAAGGTCTATGAAACTGTGAGAAAAAAAAATAAACAAACCAAAAATCATTTAATCTTACTGCTCAGACCTCAGAATACCAAAGAAACGACCATAGAAATTATTCGAATAAGCGAAATGGAACAGATTCGTGTTGTCACAAAGAAAAAGAAATTATTCCATGATGCTCCAAAATTCTGTTTAAAATGTACCAAATAAGACACCATTAATGTCACCATGTCTATGACAACATCCATGATCCAAATAACAAACCTATGCTCTAAATTCTAAAAGCCAGAGTATAGGAAATAAAGGAAACTGGACGTACATTACTCGAAGTCATAGAATAATATGCCTTGAAACTAACGAGATAAATCTGTCAGCATCTGCTATCAGAATCCTTACAAGGAAGGGCATTGAGATCACTGTTTATGACACATAACTAGCAGAGCTATACTATTATACTTCTATTCGCTAGTTAAAAAGAAATTCACAGATTAGAAATTAAATTTTAACATGCAAAAAGGAGTTGAAGCATTTATAACAACATAAGTTTACAGACTCGTCTAGTAGATTATTACTCCAACACAATAAATCTCAAGTTACTTAAAAAAAATTACCTGGGAAGTACATGTTGATTATGGATCTCAATATCTGTCCAAATTTCATTCCTTATGTTTACACACAAGGACTTCATCTTCTGGTAAGCAGTAGACATGGTTAATGTATCCATCAAAGTGTCATCACTGTTATTGCTAATGTATTCATCTGTCTCTGTCAAGTGCCTTCTTGATCTTTTTCTTGCAGCAACCTAGCAGCAAGTCACTAAATTCAGAAAAGCAAAAATTTACCAACCTAAACAATTACCATCAAAGATATTAAATTCCTCACCTGGAAATAGTGACATAATATATTTTGTGCCTCAGGGGACAAGATATCATGAAGAAGAGTGTAAAGTTTAACAGCAGGCTCCAGTGCAGGTGCCGCATCCCCGCTTGCAGGTTTAAAAACCTCCATTATACCCGAGAGTGATGATTCGTCCAATGACTTGTAGTTCTCAAAAACTAGAGCAAGTACCTGTTCAATCTGATCCTTGGTTTCTCCCAAGATCCGGTTCTGAAAAATAAATAGATAAATAAAGTGGTTTTCTACATTTGTTACAAGAGATATGAGAAAAAACATGGACAAAAAACGCCAGTAGAACGCAAGCTTGGATGAGAAATATTCAAGGCAAGTGATTCAACAACAATCATATCAACAGTATTAAACACAAGATCATAGAAAGTTTGATATGTACCTCTTGATGGCTCAATGTGCTCTTGCTATGGCCTTTCATAAGAACAGGCATTAATAAGTCATAAACCAACATGAGGCAATCAGCTGTTGGCGTGGCCACATCCATTACATAAGAGAGGTATCTGTTGACATTGCACATTAGACCAGGATCGTGATGTAAACCATGAAAAAAAAAAGGTCAATAAAATAAAATGAAGTATAAACTAAACCATGGGATAAAATCTAGGGGTCTAAACGAATGTTTTGCACATTTTTACAGATTTACTTCTAGACAAACACATTGCAATACCTCAGCTTGGTGTATATGTTGGAAACACCATAATACGATGCAAATTCTGTTAAAAGCCATTTCCAGGGCCCATGCAGTAATAGATTCCTTTGCTGAAACTGTTGAACTTTCATAGCAACTTCCAATACTAGATCATAGGCGACCGTTTCTGCAACAGACCCACACTGAACAATAGAACAAAAAGCAAATAAAATCATACAACTATCTTTGCAATGAATATTATCGAAGAAAGATTTGCTCACTCCCAATATGCAAGCAATTGATGAATTATTATTGTTCAAACGCAATATAACCCCAAAAAAAAATAAAAAAAGAAGACTTCAAAATTATTCTCTCTATTCTTTGTGTGTTGTTGCTTTATCTTTCGGTGCACTCACATGCTGCCGACTGCACAGTATATAATTATCAGTTAAAAGATGCATTTATTTCTTCATACATAATATTGTATGAATAAATGCAATAGTGTATATATATAATGCAATATGTTTCTAATTCCACACAATAAAAAGAGTTGAATAAATCTGTGTTACTTATTTCTATAAATCGGCTACAATATTTACCTAATACCAATACAATATTTCAAAGAGAGAAGAAGATTATTATGTAGAAATTTAAACGTCGCGTAAGAACAACTCACTTTGAGATGGCTATTATCACCAGAACTCGTTGAGTAAATTATATAAAGCTGTAGCTTTCCAACAAACTCATGTTCCGGTTCACGATAGACAGACCACCAGCGTAACTTGTCTGACTGCATTTTCCATATCAATAAGATATTTAACCAGAAATATAATTGGGAATTTAACCTTGTAGCTAATCAGGATCAAGAAAAAATTACCGGGTCATCAGCAACAGTTGCCACTTGAACCAGGACACGGCCAAAATGCTTTCCCTTGGAATCTTGGATTTCAACAATTAAATCATCTCCCAAGCTATCTGGTAAGCTGTAGAGTAGTTAGTACCTTTCTCTAACAATTCAGGGAAAAAAAAAAAAACTGAGACGAGAACATACAAAACATGAGTTTCACCAGATCCGGGTTGCATTCTGACAGCATCTTCTTCAGTTGAACTTTTCAGTCTTAATAAACAAGAGTATGTCTCTGTTGACATTTACAAGATGAAAATCCTTGAAGTAACTTGTGAGAAAAATAAAAGCAAAATGAACCAGCTAAAATATTATGCAATAATCTGGATGACAGTAATAGTTCAGAACATTGTATTATTGCAAACAAAAAACAAAAGCCGCCACTATTTTTCTCTTTTTGAGAAGAATCAATGAAAAGCTACAAAGCTATTGGGAGAGTAAAAAGAAAACATCAACACTTCACAGCTTTCCAACTAACAATTATTTATAAAGTAAAAGAAAAATCTCATCGCATAGATGCCAATTGAATCCAATTCTGAACAATTTCATTATAAAAAAAAAATGTATCACATCTTGCAAATCCAGTGTGGATATCTTCATTTTATTATTTATCATGTGTTCGTCACAAGATTCACATATATACAAAATGACATCCATAACAAGAATGATCTTCATATGCAGAAGTAGAACTACACTTTCAGCATCAAATGTTAAATCAGCAGCTAATTCAATTGTGCACACAACAACATCAAATAGGAAGGGGAAAAATCATTAAATTCATAATTTATACCTTGCACAACTTCATATGATGATGAACTATTACGTAGAGTTGTTACACCAGTTTTAAGGAGTCCAGACACCTGTTTTATATACTGAGTGCCAGCATGCACATATGCCAAGCTTTGCCGAGAAAAAGAACCATTTGCAGGTAGTCGAGGAGCCACACGGATTTTTCGAAGAGCTTGCCATCCGGAAGAGAGTGTTGACTGCAAATTGGAGAAGCGATATTTGATGGTTTCCAGTTTAATTAAAGATGGCCTGTAAGTAGAAATACTGCAGCCAGTAGGTGGGTCAAGTGCCATTTTCACTTTACGCACTGCACAATGAACAATAATTCAAGAACCTTCCATAGCCAAATACCAAAGGATCAGAATGTAAAGCTGACATTTAATATTACCTTGCACCTTCATTTTGCCAACGATTTTCTTTGGTTTTGGAGCAGCTTTCTCACTGGCCAGTTCTGAAGTCTGCTTTGCCAGCAGTTCTTCCTCTGATTGTAAAAGCACTTGTCGTAAACTACAGCTCAAAGAAGAAGAATTCAACTCTATGAGTAAAAGTGAAAAAGAAAATACTAGAAACGGACATATTCCAAGATCCAAAAAAAATGGCACTTCATACAAACTTCCTTGCCCTCTCATTTAAAATTTCCGAGGGTTAATACATATATGGCCCTGAACTTTACCCCAAGACTCAACTTAGTCCCTAAACTTTAAAATGTTGCATAATATCCCTCAAATTCCTGTCAAAAAAATTATCCTTTTATTAACAACTACTATATTTATATTAACGGAAATGAAAATTTTTAAATAAGATTTACGGGACAAGTTATCAAGGGTAAAAATACTACCCCAGGAAAAAAAAAAGTCAAGAATGACTTTTGTATTCCTTATAGTAGTACACAAACAACTTTTAGGATTATACTGTGAAATATGGAAAAGTTCAAGAGGAAAAGGTGCTTTAGTATAACACTCCACTGCCGTAACTAATGTTTTTGTTCCTAGAACTCACAAGTATACCTACATAATGCTTTCTTCCTTTCATGTGATTTGTCAAAAATGTATAATTAAAGTTTTAAAAGCCTGACTCTAATCAAATCCATGGCAAGATAGGAAACAAAAAGGGAAACAGTGAACTCACCCAAATGCCTCCCTTAACAACGCACATTCATTATCCAAAAACATGGGTGCTTCCATGCATTCCATTGCCCAAGCATGAAGGCAAAGACGCACGCATGCATCATAGGCGACGACTGCATGCCACGGCCCCAGGGCACTGGTTTACAAATTACACAAACACATTTAATCCATAAAATAAATAGCAGAACCAAAGATATGCTACATCATCTACAGCTATTATTTTGGTTATAAATACCTTGCATGAAATGTTGGGAGTCTAGCTGGACCAGATGAGGTAGCAGTTTCTGAACCAGTAGTAGTTCTATGAACCGAAAGAATACAAAGGTGAAATACATTGACACCATAGGTAAATGTATAAATATAGATATAAATATATAGGGAAAACTGTGAGTAGTGTCCCTTAAGTGAAAGTGATCACGAGATTATATTACCCCTTACACAAGTGGGCAGGAAACTTCAGCACATATTTGTGGCTTTCATTTTTTCCCAAAAAGCACAATAAGCACGCACCTTACAAAACCGTCAGACTTGACATTTCCACTTTTGTTTTCCGGCTTAATACTTGGTGTAGTTTTTATTTCGGGCAAATCTGTTGCGTTCTGGGTACTGTGTACCCTTGATGCTGGACTCCTGTCAGCAGCTTGTTTGATTTCCTGATTAGAACCACCACCAAATGGTGGTGCACTGGGAATATCATCTTCATCTGATAACTTCCCATTCTGCGGCTTTCTTGGATGCAAACCCTGAGAACGTTGGTGGATTTAGCAACAGCCCCAGACTTATAGCAGGTAGCAAATACTCACAGTTACAGAACAACCAGTGAAAAAAATCAGTAGTGATAAAATTGGCCTCTCTCCATTTACTGAAAAAGCTATACCAGCCTCTTAAGCACACAATCTTAACTCATAAGCTATATCATCCTCAATTTATATACCTGTAATGTTTGTACAATTAACTGCTTTCTTAAAATCAACACCACGATCTCTTACAATCCAATACACAAGAGCAATTGGAGTACATTATTTAGTATAAGAACAAACCTTATCAGCAGTTCTTTCCACATGAATTGTTGATGGAACGCTCGAAGCATATCCCTCTGAGAATCTATTTCGTTTCACACCACCATTAATGCTTCCTCCCACTTGTGTAGTCGAAAACTCCGAGCTGGCAGCAGAGTCATCAGACTCATCCTCCGTAAAACCATTCCCCCCAACCGGGTACCTCCCAGCTCCTCCAGTTCCCACCCCACTTTCCGCCATTTGCCGGTACTTTCCTAGTCCGACCACCGTCTCCATCGACGAACCGACATCGGAATAAGTATAGTCACTGCTATAATGGGAATCCTTCTTTAAAGGGTTTCCATATCTATGAGCAGCAGCGCCATTAGGCTGCTGCGGAGACGAGTCAAGTGAGTATCTTCCTCCATAAATGTCCTCCTCAGAATCAGTACTCATGTCATTATCCGAACCGGAGCCACTAGCGTCCACATCACCGTGAATGGTTCTAGACACCGGAATGACACTAGCTGGCAAATGCCCACTTCTGAATTTCGACGGCGGAGGGAGTCCAAAGCCTCCTCTTCCGCCGCTTCGGAGATTAGACATGGGATCAATTCGAGTTCTCAGATTTGAACCAGAGAGCGGAACCTCCTTCTAGTTCAGAGCAAAAATTCAAAAGCCTTTAATAGTAAAACTCAAAAATAAAAGAGAGAAACAAGGCGTTTGAAGAAGCTAACCTCTCTGACCCAACGAAGAGCACTTCTATCAAGTCCTTCAGTGAACATTTTACTCTCCAAGTTGTCTATCACCTGTACCTATAAAAGCCTTTCAAAAACCCAGAAACGAAAAATGTAAAATCAACCCAATTAAAGAAACAGAAGAAAAATACTACATTTTTCTAAAAACCCAGAAACTCAAATATTTCAACCAAACAAAAAAAAAAAGGGAAAAACAGAAACTCACATATGAATCAAGTTCTGGATTTCAGTACCCAAAAGGAGCTGAAGAACAGCAATGGCAGAAGCCAAAACGGACAGAGTTTGATGAGGGAAGAGAGAAAGAGAGAAATTTGTAAAGTAAATCAACTTATAACACTCAACACTGGCTCAAGACTCTAGTAAAACAACATTTAAAAAAAAAAAAAAGAAAAAAAAAAGATTGCTTCTTTTAAAAGTGTGTGTTTCAGCTCTGAGAAACTAAATCCCAAAGCTTCTTTTTTTTCTTGAAAAAAAAAAAATTACAAATCTGTGGGAACTTGACCTTGGTAGGACTGATTTGGTCACTCTACCACTATATTTTGCTTTTTCCTTAAAGCTTATTCTTATACGGAATATCTTTAGATTCCTCTCTTTTTCAAAATTTCCAAACTAAGGAGAACAAATTATGACTAAACAAAAATGTTCCTATTCGGTAAAAACAATTAATACGACGTCGTACCACCTAAACTAAAATAGAGAAATTGAAGACTTAATGGTAGTACTTATTAACGCTAGAATTATTTAATTTATTAATGTAACCTAAAGGCTAAAGCAAGTCCGAGAAAAAAGCACACGTAGCTGACCAGAAAAAGTAACCGCAAATCCACGTGGCAAATAGGAGCTCAAATCTTTTTCTTTTTTAATTTCATTTATTACTACTATTAATTATTTCAATGATGTCTTTAAAATAATAATAATTGTAAATAATAAATCGGTCGAACGTTGTAGTGGGGACACTCTTACTCGAATTTCCGGCTATACTTAAGAATCCACTCACATGGGCTTCGGCGGGTCCCACCTAAAATCCTGCCCATCCTCTCTTTGTTTCCTTGCTTAGCTGTGTGTGCCTCCGCCGACTTAATTTTCTTTTTTTTTTTTTTATTTGGGGGTTTTATATCGAAATACCTAAAATGCCCTTCTCAAAGCAAATCGAGGTGATGTATTTTGAGAACATTTTGGACAAAAATCTTACGGATGAAAAACCAAATGATAACTACAAAAAAAAAATCACTTTGTTTTGTTTGTATTCTGAGATATAAAAATTTTGAAAAAAGAAATAAAAAAAATGAACAAGGTGGGAATAAAATGCACTCATTCAACCATGTTGATTGGGTAAGAAATCAGTAGGAGAGGGGTCCAAATGGACTTTTGCTTTAATTTGAAAAATTTTGAATTTTTGGTTCTTTGTTGAACAAACGTCTCTTTTTTAATATAAATTTTTGTTTTGTCTATAAGTTAGGACTTGAGTTAAATATTGTCTTTGTGTTTGTTTTTGTTACTTATTATTGGGTGCTTCTTGATTAAGTTACATGGGCCGGGCCCACATGTGAACCACCCACGCATACCTGCCCACCAAATTCTCTGGGGGACAAGTAGAACATGGACAAAGTTTGTTGTTACTTGTTCTTGTTGTGTTGGCTGATTTATGCCTACATCTAAGGCATGACTAAGTAAAGATATTCCCTGAAAAAAAAAAAAAAGTTTATAGAAATATGATTACATTTTAAGTTTAATTTAAGTAAATATATATTTGTCAAATATTATATAGAAATATGATTAAATTTTAAGTTTAATTTAAGTAAATATATATTTGTCAAATATTATATCAAAATATTTATATATATTTATATATTAAGTGTAAAATTTTATATAATAAATACAAAAAAATTATATATTCAGTATATTTTGTATTAATAGAATATTTACTGATTGTAAAAATATAGATTTTAAATATTTAACTATAAAATTTAAAAATTAGATATCTAGTTAATTAAATTTAAAATATTGATTGTCTACTTAAATTTTTCAAAAAAAAATTCAGTAATTTTTTCTCTTTTGCTTTTAGAAAAAAAAATAAAAATGAAAAATAAAAATAATGAAAATCGAATTTTCCTCTTTTATTTATTTTTTTCGGTGCAAAAAAACTGAAATTTTTGACGGTCAGGAAGGTGGGACCAACATTGGCTGTTAACCTTTTTGAAATGGTGTTTTCATGGTGAAGAGTTGTGTACAGCTTCGGAAGTCAGACTCAGACTGCCTGCTCAGTGCCTACAAGCGTTGACACTGACATTGGGCTATTGTAAGGTCCATATGGACAAATTTATGTAAAAACATTATTATTATTATTATTCTATAACATAATTTGAAATTTTTTCTTACCGAGCAATATCCTGAAAAATCATGAAGGAACATGGATTTGGCCTAGTTGCTAACTTGCTATGATGTTGTCATTGTCATATAAAATTGTTTGCTCATAAATTTCACTCAATTCATTATATGCTTTAGTGTCGGTTTTTTTTTATTGGCTCTTTCTTTTGAATCATACAAATTCTAAGAGGCAGTAAAAAGGTTAATTACAAAAAAAAAAAAAAAAACCAAAAAAATATTACTTTTTGCAATTTTGACCCTATTTTTGAACTTGTACAAAGTTATACCTTCACCTTCCTTCAAAAAAAAAAAAAAAATTATAACTTCACCAGGAATACTATGAAAAATAAAAAATAAAAAATAAAAAGAAAAATAACCCTAATTAATTAGATAAATGTTATTTTTGTCCTTTGACTACCTCAAACTTTAACCGTTTTAGTTTTAAATCCGACTTGGTGTTCAACAGCCGATCTCAGAGTGGAGAACCAGATTGCTATCTCTTTTGCAAATTTTAAATAAATAAATAAAAATAAAAAAAAGAAAAGAAGAAACTCTCTTTTGTAGTTTTTTGTGTTATTTATGTGTTCGTCTGAGGTATCAAGTTTATTCTGTAATTTGTTTGGAACAACCAAAATGAAAATCCCAAACGCCAAAGTAACTTCCAACCTAATTTCCTGCCTCATGGTCATCAAGTATGGTTCTGACCACATTGTCAAATGACTCCTGTAAGAAGTGCGGCTCATGTAGAATCCTTGCGTCGAATTAAGGTCCAAATTTCACATAAACCGTGTCNAATACGACGAGTTGCATAATGTTCAACACTACCCCAGACTTGTAGAATAGATCAGCTAACATGATTTTAACCCCACCCAAAGACATGATGTAATCTAAAATGTCAACTTATAAACCTTCAAATTGTAATAACAAATTCTAATTCAGTCCACCAACCGAAAAACAAAATAATAACACTAAGTTTATAGGTTTTTTCCTTCTAGTTTTAATCATGATTATTTTTAGAGATGAAATAAAAACTCGACAAATGTTTCTAAAAACAAATTAAATCCACTGCTAAATCACAATACATATATGTAAACTTGTATCCATAAAAATAATAATGTTCCGGCAAAAAATTGGACATGACCATGCGGGCAAGCACATGACGAAAAATTCTCCTGAATGACAACATTAGACAAAAACGACTCCCAAATAATTTACATTTTCTCTTATTTGTGTACAAATCATCCTGGAAATTTGGCTCTTAACAACAGTACAAACGAATTAAAGACTCTGAATGTCGTTTTATTTTCTAACTTAATTTACCAAAATCCACGTGTTCAAACAAAAGCAAGACGAAATTATTGGGAATTTCCCCTTCTTTTGTTTTAAAGTCTTAAAAACAAAAAGCATGAAAAAATGGAAATGAAATTAAGCATACAACTCATCAACATTACACTCCCCAAGGAAAACTTTGAAGCCCCGTGGCGAACCACAGCTGCCTTCGGCGATTAGTGCTCTGTCATTGGCAGCCATATGGGCAATAATCTTGTAAATCATTTCGATCTGACACAAATTGGTTTAAAAAGGGGTTAGAAAAATGCATCCAACTTTTGAAGTGCCTCTTTTTGGCATGTCATGACATATTTTATATTGGATTGTATAGTATTTGATTATTGCATAGATATTTCTACATAATAACAGGTAATATACAATCCAATATAATTTTTCACAAAGTACCAACTGAAGGGTGGTAAATCAATGGTTTACATAACAGATATGAGTATACGTACATCTTCAGGAGCATGGCAACGTTCAGCAACTTCTTCAAGAGTCAATGGTTCCACTGGCTCTTTACAGCTGAAAATAGATAATACAAAGAATGAATCATTCTTTTGACAAAAAAAAAAAGGCGTTGTTTCGACCATGGAGCAGGATGAGGGGCGTTTACAAATGTTTCTCACATTGTAACATACTGCAAGTAAGGGTTCTTAGTAATCTCATGCTTTGACATAATATACAGTTGCTCAATCTAACGACAGTATTTTGACATCATACCTGGCCTCATTAAGGACTGCCAAAACCCGCTTCTGAAGAGCTAATACTTCTCCAGCTGCCTTTTTCCCAGCTTCCACACCTAAGGAATTAAACACGGGGACGTGAGGCATGAACAGGGAAAAAAGCATTAACCAAGATACAATTCTGAGACACCAATTACCAAATGTAAGATGCTAGAAAACGTTCCATTTTTCACTCCATCAACAATTCTATAAACGCATAGACTATGAAATCACGGATACTTACCAGGTTGGTGGTAAGCATTAATGTTAACAAGTGAGGCATATATCCCGACTGCTCTCTCGTAAAGGGCTATTAGAGCACCTACAGATCTAGGTGTCACTTCTTGTACAGTAACTGTGATTGACTCCCGATCGTTAGCATATAGAGCTGATCTTGTGCCCTGTAAAAGATTAAGAGGGTCCATGTTAGTAGAAAGCAAAAATATTGAAAGCCAAAAAAAAAAAAAAAAAAGAGGCAGCATTTACTGGACGCCCCTTGCAATAAAGTATTACCTGTAGCATTCCAAAAAGGTAGTCACCACACGTAACACCTGGTTCAAGCTCCCAGTCATGACCAGGGGGCCTATCCCGTAGTACCTCAATGAAAGTCACAAAGAAATTGTGCACGCCTTCTCTCAGTTGCTGGATGTAGCTGCAGAAAAGAGTGGTTACATCAGGCCGAGCATAGCAAAGAGTGGTTACATCAGGCCGAGCATAGTAAACGCAAAGAGATAATGTGTAATTATGGGGCAGTAAAAAAATGAAAAAAATGTGAGAGAATGAGAACTCACGCATGCTGATCTGTGCTCCCTTTGTTTCCATAGACAGTCAATCCTTGATTTGCCTGTGATATCGTAAGGTTTATTTTTTAAACAACTTAACATTTATGATTTACAACTTTCTAAATGATGCCTACAAGACCAACTACACGCAGCGAGAGAAAATTTACATGTTATTACCATTGCCCAAGTTAAAAAAAACTTGCACAAACAAAAGCCTGATTACATAGTAGGAAAACTCACCCGATTACCATCAAGGTCAAACTCTTTCCCAAGAGATTCCATGACTAGCTGCTGCAGATACCGACTAAATAACAACAGGCTGTCCTTGTAAGGAAGCACAACCATATCCTTTTAATAGCCAAATGGAGGAAAAAGTCAAAAAAAATAACCACATATGAGCACCAAATAGGAATCAAACTAAAGAATAATAGAAGTCAGAAGAATACAAAATTACAAATAGAGTAAGCAATTAATACCTTAGACCCTACTCCATCAGAAGCCCAATACCAGCACAGTGCGAGCAATGCTGCAGGGTTATTTTTTACCTGAACAAAATATATTGATTGAAAAGGTTATCGATTAAGATATAATAACAATTATTATGCCACCTCTATGTTTTACATAAAAACTATTAGTCGAAAGTTCAGCCCAAAAGCTGGACGATAAACCCTGCTCAGCATCTAAAATAAAACCTATTATCATTTAATCACACAACAAACAGGATGGGTTGATACAGGTTGAATGTTCAAAGGGGTATTACTAGCAGAACTATCAAACAAAAAAGGGATGTGATCAAAACTGGAAAACCATCATATCTCATTGCAAGGTCCTCTTTGTCTGTCTATGCAGACGCGGATGATTTTTGGCTACAATGCAACACATCAAATGCTTCATCATAGTTAATAGAAGGAACATCAAATCAAATAGTTATCATATGTTTACATCTATTCTAAACGGCTCCCATAAGACATATAACAGAAGATCAGAAATGATGCTCACCACAGTGGTTCTGTTTGCCTCATCCATCAATGCTGCACCAGCAAGCATTTCTCTAATGTTAACTCCCTGAAGCAAGCGTTAGAATCAGATTATGTTAAAAGACGAATTGTGATTACATCAGATATGAAAAAAAGGTACCAACCTGTAGTGCTGCTGGAAGAAGACCGACAGCAGACATTTCAGATGTTCTACCACCTACCCAGTCAAACATGGGAAATCTAGCTAACCAACCCTCAATTCTTGCAGTTTTGTCAAGTAACGAATTTTCTTGCGTTATGGCGACACCCTTCATAAGAAAAGGATATGGTTATGGAAGAGGTCCACACATATCAACTGACATCTGGCTATTAATGAGCCATGTATACCTTACGTTGAAACTCTACAGTATGCAGCACCAAAAGAGAATTGTGCGTTCGTAGCATGAAGCAAGGAAAACACATAAATAAGCAGAAAGAGAACCTGAGATTAAGACCTGTTTCGCAAAATTCAGGCCGGCTTCACGAAAGGCCTTCTGCACTTCCAATAAGCCATTTCTAGTTTCAGGAGTACCTCCACTCTAAGAGAAAGCAAATATAATTTGTCAACAACATGCACAAAAGATCCATTTGAAAGGAAATGACAAGAATTCTGAACAATATTATCTTGTGTGCATATTGAATCACACATAGCATCCTATGTTGAGCGTTCGAGTCATCAAATAACAAGTTTGTCAGTCCCAAGTTATCAAAGACTAAAATATTGCCAAGCAAGCCCATAGTAGTTTGCTTTCATAGTAGTAATAAGCATATAATTATTTTAAAAATTTAAAAAAATAATAATTTAAAAAAAAAGGGCAGGGGCGATCAAAACGTCCAAGTAAACCTTTGAAATCACTATGACCAGGGTAGAAGCCAACTCTGGCCCAAGCTGTGCAATCTGATGATCAATTCCTGCTGGATCTGTATTGTCAATGAATCTTATCTGCCAACATAACAAAAAACAATAGCCACGAGTTTGAAAAAGGAAAAAGGAACACTAAAACCATAGCTAAGATTTATCCTTCATCTTTATTGAGTAGAATAAGTCGTTTTCAAAGTATATAACATGTAACAAGCACATTGTTTACCTTCAGAGGAGGATTATCAGGAGCCAGTGCCTCTGCTACAAACTGCGGTCCAAGAGCAGAACCTCCAATGCCAACAGAAAGTATCTGAGTAAAGCGACCCCCTGAGGGTGTCTTAATCTGCAACAACAGTCAATAGCAAACACAAGAACTAAGCTCAACACTACAGTATTAGTCTTTCCATTAAATTAACAAACTTTCTTCAACTTGAGCCAAAAAAGTAACAACTAATGTACCCAACGAAACTTCTATGAACAATGAAAACAAGCAACAAAATTCCCAAGTACCCAGTAGAAAAGGCAAAACTGACCTTACCGCTGACGACTTCACCGGCGAAATTGCAGACGGCATCGAGCGTGTTCTCAATCTGCAACCTCAGAAACGAGTTAGGCGCCCGCTTGGGGCTCCTGAGCCAGTAATGCCCAACCATCCGACCCTCGTCGGGGTTAGCAATCGCCCCCTTCTCAAGCTCCTCCATGGCCTTAAACGCCGCCTCGAACCGGGGCTCCATCTCCTCGATGAACTCGTCCGTGAACCCGACCCGACTGACGTCAAGGAACAGCCCCAGCTCCTTGTGCTGGTACAGCCAATCCACGTACCTCCGCCAAAGCTCGCGTGGGTCTTTCTCCAACCCTTTCTTCTTCATCTCCTTCTCCTTCCCGGCAGCCCCATCAGCCTCGGACAACTCGGCCGAAATCTCCCTCGCCACGGACGCGATTGCGGGGACTCGCTGGGAGCGAATCGGGAGCGAAACAGAGTCTCTTCGGAGTGAAAAGGCGGCTGTAGTAGTAGCACTGAGAAGGGGCTTTCGGGGTTTGAGGGATGGAGAAGATGAGCAAATTCCTGAGATTGAAGCCATTGAAGAGCGAGCAAGCACCGATCAAAATGGAACAAATTTTTTTTTTCTTTTTTATTTTTAATGGCTACTCCATTAACGGGTTCTTTTTCGATGGTTTGATTCTTTTATGTTGTCTCTCGCTCAGACTCGAGTCCCGAAGCTTAATGAGGTTTTTGTATGTACTTGCGGCGCTGTACATGGTTCACACATTGATTGGTTGGTGGCCTTCCTACAGGGTATAGACTTTGTTTTGGCGATGATATTACCGTTATGCCCTCGCATATTCCTTTTCCCCACGCGTGGGCGCTGACGATTGGCAGATTGGCCTACCTGCTAGGCTGCTTGCTAACTTCTTCTGTCTCTTTTTTTGTTTAGGAAATTTGATTTTATAAGGTAAACTTTCAGGAAAAAAAAAAAACAATCTTTTTATTGAGAATCCTGGATTCTAAAATTGTTTGAAAAAATTCTGAATTTATTTAGACAAACATTATTTTTAAAATATGATTAAAAATATATATATATATATATATTATTTTTTTCTATTCAACTTTTGAAAAGTGGACATTTTTTAATTCGATGTGAATTTTCAAAAAATTGAGCTTCTCTGTAATTTTTCAATTTTTGAGATTTTCAGCATGAATTATTGTAATAAGTCTTTTTTTTATTCGTCTCGCAATGACTTCGCTTGCCAAATGGGCTAGGCCTTAAAGATTGAGTTTTGGGGATTTTAAGACTAGTCCTGTCTTATATAAAGTAATAGAATATTGAAACATAAGGGGATCATTTCTAGTATTTGAAACATCTAGTGTAACTAACTACACTTGATCGAATCTCGACACATGCTAATGTCATCACTGGATCCTAACACCATTGTAATCATCTAGTATTCAACTAATTAGTCATTACTCGTTACTCATTGATAATTGTCAAAGTCACCAGATAACCATTTCTTACAGTTGGAGTCATTACTATGCTTTAACACTCACTGAAGTTACCCAGACTGATAGTAGGTGATTGTAGAAGTCACTCACACAAATAACCACATGACTTGTGGTGGAGCATCATGGACCACCTCTTTGGCTCTCTAAATATGCAGGATGTTGGGCACTTATTATCACTTCAAGCTAGCAACCCAATTTAGAACACATGTGTTGGATGCAAATAAACTCGATGATTAGTCATAGCACAAGAAATGTGTATGTATTAGGCAATCACATGGTATTTAGTAAGCATACTCGATAGCGAAAACCACATAATAAGTTAGTTTAATCGCGTATTCAAAACAAATATTGAGATAAAATTAAGACAACAAGTAAGGAACAAAGAGCAAGGAGGCAACAAATGGCCAATTAATAAATAATTATTCTCATTAATAGGGTAAAATAAGTCCCAATACTCATTGATAGAGTAAGGGTATAGAACTATTCCTCTATTTAGCTAGTGGCCAAGACTCCTCTATTGGCACCCAAGTTATTCCTAAAGAGCATTGTGATCTTTTATATATATGACAAGAGAAAAAAATGATTTCTTGTGATGAGACATGTGGATAATTTAAAGAAAATAAAATAATTATTCACTTACAACCATACATCCCATTTTTAGGTCCCAAACATATAGAGTATTTGGTCATAATCTTGAGTAATTATGACCTAGACAAAAACAAGCCTAATTTTAGAAAATGTGTGCCAAATGTGACACAATATGCGATCATCATGGACATATTGAACTCAAACCTAACGGTAAATATGCTTACTAATCGAGCTAAATTTGCGACTATATCATCTATATCTTCATCTTACTTAGTATAAAATGCAAGAAATATCATCTATATCTTCATCTTACTTAGTATAAAATGCAAGAAATTAATAATGTTCGAATACAAACATGAATTTCGGTAACACGTCGTAACTTTTTCTGTGGACTCAAGTCATGACTTTTTATCGAAATCTTAGGCTCTTGTCTCTGTGAAAATTCAACTTTTCTATCTCACTTTCACTAAAAAGTGAGATCATCTTCAACAGGACTTTCCAAGTTTTATGTTTTTCTTTCAATAATTATTCAATTTATACATAATTATTCAATTTGTATAAATGTGTTGTTGTTATATATTTATTTTTATGATATTTTGTCCTATTATATTATAGACCTATGTAAGTTTTATATCTTTTCATTATTTTTCTTCAGTTTTTATTCTGTTATTTTTAGATGATTTTCTTTAACAGGAATCTTATATGATCCTTATTTGGAAGAAAATCGATGTAAACACCGTACAATTCAAGAAAAAAGAGTATATCAAAGTTTGTGTTATGCTTCAAGACGATGAAAACATAGATTTTTATAGCATCTCTAAAATTCATCATTCATATGGTAGAAAATGAGTTTAAAGTTGTTGTTGTTATGGTGTACTCCTTAATAATATGTCTAACAATAATCTAACTGCCACTAATATGAACAGTTTATTAAAGAGTAGTGGCAATGACACTTGTCGTTTTATCTTTTGTCTTGAGAATAAAGTTTTTCATAGCTAAAATTAATTTTTTTTATATTGATATTTTGTTTTGTAATTGAGAAATTTCTAATTGTATTGTTCCTTCATTTTGTAGCAAATACTTTATTTTAATAATAAATTTCACATTTACCTTGAAGATTATAATAAACATAAACCTTTACAATTTCACGAAAGGGTAAGTTAATTAGTTTATACGGCTCTTCTATAACTTAATCGGAAACTTATTAACATTCAGTCATATACTAAGAAATTAATTTGCCATCAATTCTAATATTTTACATGTGTGTTTCTTCTATTTGGCGAAAGAAAAAAAAAACATCTCCAATCTATTTTTCTTTGGTTTTTTTTTTCCAAAAATCTTTTTTTTTTCCGAAAGATAAAATGATTTTTTTCGCTCTAAAAGAAAAAGAAAAAAGTTTCCGCATTTTTTCCTTCACAAAATCGGTACATTGTTTTTTTCCCTGAACAAAAATCATGAAATTGACTGGTCTTCAAATATCAAATGCCTTTTTAATTTCTTCTATTTTTTTTCGTCTTTTTGTTCTCTTTTTCTTTAATGAATCTTAAATGTCTTAAATTTTTTATTTTTTGAATTCGGTTGGAAAGATTTGAACTCATGTCTTTTTCCATATATGTAAAAAGGGTGAAGATTATTTGTCCATACCAGGTTTTGGGACATCAAATAACGAGGCGTTGACGTTTAAATCAGATTATTTACTCTCTGAAAAAATTAAAATGGAATAATAATAATAGACTACTAATTCTCTTTTTTTTTCCTGGTATTAAGTGGGGTTTAAACTTTAATTAATTTATCGCTTAAACCTTTCTAAGCAAACCAAAAAGTGAATGGAATTTGGTTGCTACACCTGCTGCCACAGCTCTTAAGAACACAGTCTCATGTTTCCTCCTAACTACCAACCTATCATGCCAAATAACTTGTATTTTCTTTTTGTTTTTTTCCTTTTTTTTTGGTAGAAAAGGCTTCCAGCCACGATAATAATTTTAGGAAAAAGTTTAGAAAGTTAAAAAGGGAAAATGTAAATTCAACTGTGGTATGAACTTGAAAAAATATATCATCATTAATTATCATTAATATTTTAAGCTATTCGTGGTGGTTGGATTTTAAAACGGTGGATACTATTTTGAAAATGAAGCTAACATTATAGTTGTAGTTAAAATCACAAGCATAATTATTTGTGTTAAAAATACTTTAATTTAATATTTTTAGATAATGCTAGATATCTCAAATAATTTACCAAATTTTTTAATATTATCATATGTGGCAAATGAGTTATCATTATTTAATTAGTGAATGATATTAAATTTATTAGTGATAAGTTTTAATACACTAATTGAATAATGATAACTCACTTGTCACATATATTAATATAAAAATTTTGATAAACTAATTAGGACACCTAACATTATCTTTAGTATTTTATATTCAAAGTGATTATTACTAGCACTCTTTTTTATACATTTTTATATGATTCATTCATAACTTAGATGTCTTGATGATTAATTCATTTAGTTAATTAAATTAGATATATTCATGGGTCCCTAAATTTTATTGGGATAATATTTTACACCAAGAGGCACTAATATCCCTAATTCATATTATTAAAAAAAATTGCATTAATATTGCATCTTATAATTTGCAATATCAACAATTTATATTTGTCATTTACAAAGAAATTGATAAGTGGTTATCACATGAAATTTAAATATGTGATTTTATATAAGGACCATAATCCAGTAGGTTTTTTTTAAAAAAAAAAAACTTATAAATAGGTAATTTTTTGTGTTCGATTATTATTTAACGACTATTATAATTTGAATAATTAGAAAAAAATAAAAAAATACATATTATGTGCTACTTCTCTCTTTATTTTTTTTACTATAAAAAGATATATGTGATAAATTTGATAAATTTTAATTCACCAGAACAATTAAAAAGAAAAACCACCGAATTGGTGCTTTTATATAAAGTTGTTGGATATGTATCGTGTTCCAACTAATTATAAGGTCTGTTTAAGTTGGAGCAACATGCCAAATAATGGGATAAAGATTAAAGCTTTACTTATAATTGTTGGAGAACAAGGTGCAAGTTATCGTTATTACAAACTTTAAATACTCGAGTAAATTATTTCGCATGAAAATGATAGTTAGTTATTTATTTTTGTACAAGCAAACTTTGAATTTATTTACTATTGATCATTTAATCTCTAATTTTGGCGTAAAAATAGAAGAGATATTATACAATTAAAGCTAATCTCAAACACGACCACAAAGGTGTGAGACACAGTTGCGACGCTCAAACCTCTAAGGTCTAAGTTAAGCATGCTCGAATAACATGGATTATTTGCATAAGACTTTAATATTAAATTACCGGGAGAAGTTAGCTATTAACAGCTTACTCTTAACCATTCACTACTTCACAATTAATTTGAATTCAAAACAACATAGCGCAGAACTTCACATTAATATTCTTATTTCGCAGATCTAAGAGTTTGATGACACACTTCGTTCCAAAAATAAGCAGACTAAAGGGTGTTTGGCTTAATAAGAATATTTCTAATAATTATGCTATATGTCATACTAATGCTAAATTATTTGACTTAAAAATATCTCTTTAAGGGTATCCTATATTTAACATAGATTTTAACATGTGTTATTTGTTACGGCCCAAACTCTGAGACAGTGACAGATGGGAATTTCGCTAAAATTGGAAATTCCTTAATTTATAAAGAAAAAATTTTAAGAGTTTTGAAATTTTAAAACAACACGATAAATAAAAACATTTATAATTCCAACTAGTTGAGTTTATTCTACAGTTCATAGTTATCAATAAACATAAACTGAATAATTTAAAAAAAAAAAAAAAACAAATTTAACCAGTTAATCGAGCACCACCATTCACATCTCAACATTAAGCTAGTATGGCATATATAGTTTACAGATATTCAAAATAACATAATCTATTTATTTAACAAGACTTAACCACAAGTCTTAAATCCACATTCTTAGCATTACCAAGTCACAAACTACAAGTAAAAGATAGCTTCTTATTTTGCTTATTAGTTGTCAATGTCACACTAGATATCACCTGTGGAGAAAGTATGGGTGATGAACATAAAATGCCTAGTAGGTTACCCAATTATCTTTTTTGGGAAAACCATTTTATAATTTTCAAAACATCTGCATAGTTAGTAGTACTAGAAAATAATTTTTATAAATACTAAGTATTCAAAACATAAGTGAAAAACTATTATAGAAAGTCATGCTAAAGACCAAACCAGGTATCAAGGTCAAATATATTGAAAATCATAATAAAACAAACATAATATACATCACATAAATCAACACCTCACATGACCTCTCATTATCTCATCACGACTAGAGCAACTTATACTATATATATTGAGTACTCCGTGCATGACATCCATCTCTGGAAATCGGAGGGACATCCGTGTGTCTAATCCTCCTGAGTCGGAGGGACACCGAATTCCTACACCTACTGAGTATACAGTGGTTTAACATTCTAGACTTTCTCTGATTTTTAAATAGAAATCCATTTTGTACTTCAAAATCCTAAAGTAAACTTCCTAAGGTTTAAACAAATCCCAAGTTTAAAATTAGTACAAAATCATACATAAAATATCCATTATAGTCTACAATGTTTCACAAGTTAACAGTTCATTAAAATAATTATTCAAATAATTTAATTTAATAAAATCATAAAATTTCATTTCTCAAAATAAATTCCAATTCTAATGAAAAATAATAGAAAACAAGAAAATTGAATCACCTACCTCGAAATAGTAATTATGATGAGCCAACGATGCTAGAAAAGTCCTCTGTTGATCAACTGATTGTTCACACGGTCGTTCTCGGATCCCGACATTTTCCCTTGAAAAAGTAAATTTCTAAATGGGGCCTCAGATTAAGAAACCGAGGTCACCACTGAATTTAGAACACCTAAAAATGTTAGGTTAGACATAAAGTTTGTCAAAAACGGATTTCGGTGAAGAACCAACCCGTGGCATACAAAACGGTACAATTCACGAGTTATTTTCTCGATTTTTGTGTCATTTCAGAAATAATGATTTTTTATAATAAAATTATTGTTCCAATCTCATTGAATCCAAATTCAAAATCAGAATTCAGTTTCGAGATCCTGAGCATTAGATTGGCTCAAAACCAAAAAATTATAAAAATACCACATTTTTAAAAATAATTAGAAAAATACCACTTTTCTAACTTGATAATTAACGATCTTCTGGTTACTATTTTAACACTTCAAAATCATGAGATTTTATGTTTTAATCTTCTCTTTCAAGTGGTATAATTATCTCGGGCAAAATAACATAATTCCGAAATAATTAGAAAAATACCACAAAAATTTAATATTATTAAATTGCTACAGTAGACAATTTATCACCAGAACCGAGTTAGAAGTCATGGGTGGTTGGAAATAAAAGCTGGCATTGAAATGAGTTCAACGGAGGTGACAACGAGTGATCGAATGTCGGAGGAAGTAATGGCAAATGATTTTCCATTCAGGTGGTGGTGATTTCGGATGACCTTTTCTTTAGCGATAAATGGCAGTTTATGGTAGCAGCACCCAATACTAATTTGTCAGCGGCTTCCAGTCAGGGGGGGCAGGCGTGTCGGGTATGGTAGTGGCTGGTGGTGGCGGGTGAACAGAGACAGAAGTTGGTTTTTTTCGTGTTTTTTTTTTTGTTGGGGACCTATAGGGAAAAAGAAGAAAACATTGGGGGATTAATATAAAATTTCTAAAATTGTTGATAGTAGGTCACGTGTCAGTCTCTGGTTTGACTGAAAAATCTTCTTAAAATTCCACTTTGGCCACAAATTTTAAAAAGATTCTTTCACTTTAGTCTTTCATTAATTATATTTTTGTCCTTGATTTATAATTCATTTTTTTATTTTTAGCCCAAATGCACCTAGACTCAAATGTGTCTATATTCATTTCAAATTTAATTAATTAAAGACCCAATAATTCAAAATTACAAGTTTATCATTTGACCAAAAATTACGCTTTTACCGTTATAAAATTTAAGATTTTACATTATTTGTTGTTGTAAATATTGCACAAAGAATAACATATACCAAAATTTAAAATATGATATAATTTACAATATTATCACTATTTTGCATATAAAATATTCATATGCGGTTCATAATAAATTCAATATACGTATATATACTATTCATTAAATTTTATTTATAGGTTTATCTTTACTATATTACTATTAATTAAAATTAATAGTAGAATATTATTTATAATTCTTTTACATTGACCATTTTATTCATTTACGTACAATATAAGTAATTAGAAAATTAGTAGGTAAAGTTAGTTTTTACGTTGAGTAATTAGTAAAATCAAATAGTAAGGGTTAATGGTAGAAAAATATATTTTATAATCAGAAATAACATTTGAAATACAAAATGACATATATACATTTGAGCAAAACTCAAAAAGTGTACTAAATTTAGTATGTCATGTGAAATCTAGCATTTAGCATACCTCTTTTAGCATATTGCATTTAAGATGATCTAATAAAAAAATAGTTTTTTATTTTTTATTTAAAAAAAAAAACCATCTTCCGAGAATAATTGGGATATTTGACATTATTTTTTGAAAATAGTTTTTACAAACAATTAAAGAAAATAGAAAATTTAAAGAATAATATTGTTAAAAAAAATAAAGAAACTCAAATCATTATCTCTCGTAGCTTTGGTATGCAAAATTCTTTTCGTCACTTTATTTTTCTTGAATCTCTCTTATCACGTTATTTTTTCTTATTTTTTCTAATCATTTTCTCTCTCTCTCCTCATATCTCACATCATTTTCTCTATCCTAATTTTCTCTCATAACTCATTTTTCCTAATTTTCTATAATCATTCTCTCTCTCTCTCTCTCTCTATCTTACCATTTTTTATCTTCTTATTTTTTCAATCATATTTTCTCTCCTTATTATATATTATTTTTTTATCTCTTATAATTTTTTCTATCTTTATTTATTTTTCATGACTTTGTTTTTCTTTATTATTTCTCTTTATGCATTTTTATTACTTCTCTCTCTTCTTATATATTATTGTTACTTTTTCTATCCCCGTGGGTACTCATACGTTTTTTTCTCTTTTATGAATTTCGGAGACTTATTTTCTCTTATCACTTCTTTTATCTTATTTTCTCATTATATTTTCTCTTGTGAGTTTATCCCTTTCTTAGTATATCTTTAATTTTCTTTCTTCTTACTTCTTCTCTTTAAATATTTTTTCATTGGAATTCAATTTTTTCCCTCTACAAACTATTTTATAAAAAAATTATAGAAAATAACTTTATAAAACATTTGCCCATAAACACCTCTTATTTTTTTTTGAAAACAAGAAAAAAAAAAGTTTTTGTTCTCATCTCTAAAAGTACAACTTTGACAATAAAAAAAAAGTACTAAATAGCCCTAAACATCAATGAGTTTAGAGGTATTCCTTTTTATAGATAAGGATATTGTCCTAGATCCTAAGTATTAATGACTCGAAAACATTGGTTATAGTACAAACTTTGGATGATAGATTAATTTTCCATTTAGATGTTCGTAAACTATTATTGGAGGTATTTAACTTAGGAGAAATTATATAATCAATCATAAATTTTCAATTTTCTCCCTTTTTTTTCCCCACAAAAACTATGCATCTTAAGAGATTAAAATCCAAACCTTTGATTTTGGATTTCATTTTAAATTTTTCTATGATTAATACAAATAATTTAAATTAGGGAAATTATAGTGTGTGTCCTTTCTTTTAAAACTTTGGTTAATAAATGTATGTTTTTCTCGTTCTATAGCTAAATGACAAGTATATATATTTTTACACTTGATATGTCTACCTATATACTAACTTTAGATTATGCAGTGTAGATATTAGTTTTATATTAGGTATATCATATTTTATATTTTATATATATTGATATACTGATTATTTTGTTACAATATTTGAAAAATAAATATTTACTTAAAATGGATATAAAATTTAGTTATTTTGCTATAAGACCCTTTAAACTACCTAATAAAGATACAAACTTTATCACTAATTTGTGCACACTAGAAAAATCATCCAAACAAATAAAATCCTAAATTACTTTGATAAAGCAAGACAAATTTTAATAATTTATATTATGGTTGGCAACTCAAATAAGTAATAATCTTTTATCTAATTTTGTTGAAACTTTAGGTTTATATTTGTTTCATTGACTTTTTCTTTTGGTGATTATGGAGAATACATTTTATTTTTCATATAGTGATTTTGATTTAGTTGCATTGAAGAAATTTGAAGAAAGATTCATAAATTCTGTTAGTGAATAAATTTGAAATGGCCACAGTTCCGAGATAAGAAGATTCAAATGTTGTAATTAGGAAATTTAGGTAATTTAGACACATGACATCACATTCAAAATTAGTTTTGATGAAATTCATGAATAACTCTATTTTGATCATCACGAGGTTATAAATAGACCCCTAAGTTTAAAAACCGAAAAAAAAATTTAGAGATTGAGATTGTATAATTTTTTTGCTTTAGCTTTCTATCGATGTGAAATTAATGAGGTTATATATGGTTCATTTAAGTTTTTCAAGCCATGCAGCCTTATGAAACAAGGAGCTCTTCCCTAATTGAATAAATCACCATAAAACATAAAATGCGTTCCTTAATGATAAGAACTAGGGTGTTTAAAATATGTATAATTCAATTCAATCGTACGATCCAATCTGTAAAATATGAATTAGTTTAGATGAAAATATCGAAATCTGCGTATTAGATATATTTTTCACTTTAAAAGTAACTATCCAATGCAATCTGCATTTAAATTATATGTACTAATATATTTACATATATATTTATATATTATACTTGTTTTTATAATTCATATATATTGTAAAATTTATTATTGGTTGTAATTTAAGATGGCAAATCTTTTTAAATGAAAAAAAAAATGCAAAAATGATGGGCAGTGAGCCAAACTTATTAAAAGAAAAAAAGTCTAAATTTGTATTTAAAATAAAAAGATAACAGATATAAGGTAATCGATCCAAATCAGATTGAATTGGTTAAAAAGTTTATCTAGATTGAATGGTATATAATTTTTGAAATCCACACTAGGACGAATTATATGTAACTTTATTTTTTTAAAAAATAGGAATTAGAATGGATTAAAATTAGATTGGATTAACATTTATAATAAGAAGAATTCGGGCGAAAAAAAGTGGGAAGAGATATTTGCATTTATTTTATTTCTCTCTAAGAAAAATATTAAATATATTTCAATTTACAAAATTCCATCTTCATTTATATAAATGTTTGAGGAGTATACGCGTCGCATTTTTATGCAGAGATAGACATTAGACAGGAGTCAAGAGTGATGATGAGAGGAGGAGGAGATTTATGGGCACCAATTCATATTTTTTTTTTACTTATGTATAGGTATCAATTTTGGCCAATAAAAATTTAACATATATATTTTTTTATTGTAAAAAATAAGAGAGAGAAAAAACATTAATAATGCACGTCTTTTCATACACTTTATTATAGCCATTGGATCACTATTAGTGTCTAAAAAAAAAATACCTAGCCACAGGTAAAGAAAAAAAAAACCTTGTCAACATATATATATATATATATATGTATATATAGGTTGCCAATCCAATAGGTATTTTTTTCTTTACCAATGAGTAGGTATTTTTATTTTAGCCGTTGGATCACCATCTAATAG
>JXTB01000104.1:406478-446334 GCA_002914805.1 Parasponia andersonii | reverse complement strand
TCTAAGCTGGATTTTATTGTTAAACAACATTTGGGAACGTAAATGGGTATTGCACTATGCAGGATTATTATAAGATATTGGAAGTGGGTTATGATGCTACCGACGATGCCATTCGATCCAATTACATTCGCCTCGCTCTGGTTCGTCATCTTTTGTTCTCCAAAATTACTCCCACTTTCATGGATTAGGTTTTTTTTTTTTTTTTTGGGGGGGGAATTAATGAAGAACACATATCTTATGTATTTATTTTATTTTCATTTTTGAGTATTGCTCAGAAATGGCATCCGGATAAGCAGAAAGACCAGGATAGTTCCACCTCCAGGTTTCAAGAAATAAATGAGGCCTATCAGGGTAAGTTCATTTTTTTTTTTTCCTGGGTTTGACAATTTGATTGTTAGGTTTTTAATTTGGATGTTACTTTATCTCGGTACCACAACTAGAAGGCCCTAAGAAAAAACTTGGTAACTATAATGAAGTCCCTCAAAGAACATGCTTTGTATAAATGCTTTAGTTTCATTGCGTTGCATAAAAGTGAAGGTAATGAATTGTGTTAGCTTTTTCTCGATGTGACATTTGTTCATGATGCCCTTTGGAGAGCCAGAGTAAGCTAGGTTCTTTGTGATTTGTAGTTATCGATTTTCAAGGGTTTGAGATTTTTGAGGAAATGGTTTCTTTTACCCCCTTGGTCATTTTCATTTACGCTAAATTGGTGGTACATTTAGAATGAGATTGATGTATCATTTTGGTGGATGAGATGAATCAGAATTTTTATTAGGGAAGTCTTCTGTCAGTTGTCAGCCATTTTGTCCTACCCATAGTTTGATTCTGCTGCAACATGACAATCTTTATTGCATAGCCCAGTCTTAGGGATTCTGCCAGATGTTGAGTTTTGTTTGTCAAATTCTGTCGTCTTTATCAGGAATTTCAATGATCGTGAGTTAGAACAGGTTTCAGATTTGGTAGTATTATTGGATTCTGTTAATATATGTGAGGCTGTGGATGATAGGAGGGTATGGAAACTAGAAGGTTCTAAGATGTTCAGTTGCAGATCAATGTTAAAGAACTAACTTCGATTTAAGGAGTTTGGTCCTTTCAATCTTGTTCTGTCATTTGGAAAGCTTGTGCACCACCGAAAGTGAAGGTTTTTAGTTGGCTTGTAGCCCTAGGAAATTTTTACACTTCAAGATCTTTTTCTGAAACGGAACCCTTTCTTGGTTATCTCTCCAGCTTGATGTGTGCTTTGTAAACTAGATAACGAATCGATGGATCATTTATTTCTGCACTGCCTGCAGTTGCATTCCTTTGGTGCCACTTACTTAAGGAGTTCAGAGTTTCCTGGCTACGGCCTTGTCATTATAAGGATGTCTTTCGGTTGGATCGAGGGTTTTATGGCCTTGGTGATTGTAGGAAAAGGGTTTGGAACTATGCTATTTTGGCTATGTATTGTTCTATTTGGCTGGAAAGGAATATTTGAAGATAAAGAATTTTTTTGGAGTCTCTATGGGAAAAAGTTAAATTCTGGTTTGCTCTTTGGATCTTTGACACTAAAGAGTTCAAAGATTTGATTAGGGATTGGAATATTTGGGTGTAACTTTAAATGATATCTTGTCATCTTCTTGTATTTTCTTTCCTTTTTTATTAAAATTGTTCCCTGTTTCTTATAATAATAATATATATATATAAAAAAACTTTTGGAGAAGGATCTTATTATTACGGAAAATGTAGAAGAAACAGCTGAATTGAAGTTGTAGCAAAATTATTTTAACTAATGTCTCTTTTTAACTTGTTGAACAGTTCTGAGTGATCCTGTAAAGAGGTTAGAATATGACAAGAAAGGGATGCTATATGTCTATGATTACAATTTAATTGTAAGAGACTCTTCCTTTACCCAAAGTTCTCTTCATATTCTTTTACTCTGCAAGATGGTCTTCTAATTTTTCATTTGTTGGTTGCAGGAGTACCTAAACCGATACAAGGGTCTTATATTGACCTGCAATGGCCTTGGGATAAGGCATTCAATCTGGTAAACCAATGCACCATGCAAAGATATCCCTTTTGGAACATCTTGAACAATTTGCACAGTGCATTGCTTCATATCTGTCGAATCTGCAAGTTGAACAATTGAGGACAAGGATCTTTGGCCTGGAGTGTATTGAGGGTTAATGTTGGCTTATGCTCATGTATATCTATAAACAAAGATATCACCATCTTGTTGTTGCATCATACACCTGCTCATGTTACCTCTTCTTGGAGGATTGTGATTAAATAATCTTCCTTTTGCTTTTGAATCGATTGAGGAGTAAGCAAAGGGCACTTTCCGCTAGTATCTCTTTCTCTTTCTCGCTCTCTTTATATATATATGTTGGAGCTAGTACACTAGAGATCTTTTTTATTCCCTATCCACAGTGAATTTAATTTTAACCATTATATTTCAATTTGTCGGCTATAAATAAATATTTTTATTTAATTCAGATTAGAATTTATTATAATATAACTAATTGTAATTATTAAATTGAAATTTAAAGGTTAAAATTATTATAACTATGAAATTAAAATCTAAATGTCAAAATTAATTTCAGAATAGAAAAATCCAGAATTTATTCGTCTCTGCTCTCTCTCTCTCTCTCTCTCTCTCTATATATATATATATATATCTATATATATATATATATATTATATGTTTTGTCGAAGGACCTGCATGATCTAGGGAGTAAATATCTTTTTTGTTGCTCTTTCTTTCTGATGACTTTTGCCGCTTTGCTTGGTAGCCTTTAGAAGCTTAGATTCGTTGGTCTTTTGGTTAGAATAGATCAGTTTTCCCTTCATTGTATCTGTTGGGCAGCATTGTGGCAATTACATGTACTTCACAAGAACCCAAAGATTTTAGGACTTAAATATTACTTTGAAGACAAAAAAAGTCGTCGAGATCGTTATCTAAATATACACGTAAACCATCTTATTAGAGTTCTTAATGATTAAAATGCGAGTAAGCTTAGCATTTTTCTTCGGGGGGAGGGGTGGACATTTTAGAAGCGAATATTGGTATTTTGCACCTTCAGGTCCAAAGGCCTACTTCGTGGTTTGGTGTAACCTTGAATTAGTACAGCTAAAATGTTCATTCTACTTCAATGTGTATTGTTTCATGTCACTGTGTGATGATTCGATTCGTGTTCACGAAGGGTTTAAAGCATGTATTGATAAAAGAATATCTGATAGTATGAACCTTTCATCTTACAAACAACAGTCTAAGTAGATCAACAAGTAAAGATTCTAGCTTCCGAAATACATCTATTTATCTCAAGGAAAAATTAGTAGCAAATTAGCTCATCAAGGAGTTGAAATGCATACAACAACTTTCTTTCTCTAGAAATCAGTTCAACCAGCATGGCCCAGGAATCAGGTTCGGGTTTGAATCCCATATCCACCAATGCAAACAAAGCCATGGCTGCGTCATCGGCCATTCCAGCATTGCTAAGGCGAGCAAGCAAGTCATTTGAAGTCGCGAAATGTGGGAGAAACCCTCTGCCCAGCATCAAATCTAACAAGTCTGAAGCCCTTTTCAGATCATTCTTTTGACATAACAAATTCAACACAATCCTGTAACTTGCCTTGTTCAGATGCATACCTTGATAGGGAAGTCTTTCAAGCATTTCAATAGCTTCCTCAAACTTGTCCTCTCTACATAGCCCTCCAAGTATCACGTTAAAGGTCACTACATCAGGCCTGCAATCTTTCTCTTTCATCTCTTTCAGCAACTCCAAAGCTTTATCCGTTCTTCCAATTCTACAGAAGCAATTAATCATAGTTGTGTAGCCGACTTTGTCGGGTTTCAGACCAAAGTTCTTCATCTCCTCAAAAATCTCTTCAGCTTCCTCAAATCTTCCCGCCTTCAAGAAACCACTTATCAGGGATGAGTAATTGAATACATTTGGGTTGCATCCATTTCTCTTCATAAACTCCATTATCTTCCTTGCCCTGTCAACATTACCTTTGCGGCAAAACCCATTAATCAACACATTGTATGTCAGGACATCAGGTAAGATTTGATCCTTTGAGATCATTTCCTCAAAAAGTTCGATTGCTTCTTTGAGTCTCCCACTTTCACAGAGACCATCTATCAGAGTTGAGTACGTAATCTGGTTAGGATAAGAAATTTTGGCGTTCTTCATTTCTTTCACAACCTCAAAGGCAGATTCAAGATCCCCGTTCTTGCAATGGTGCTTAACCAAAATATTGAAAATGCACGTGTTTGGCTTCAAGTTGAGATTCTTCTTTGAATCCATTAGAAACTGTCGGGCCAAATCAACCTGGCTTGCATCAATCAGGAGATTGAGACAAGTGGTGATGGCTTTTAGAGAGGGCTTTTCCCGAACAATTGGCCGGATGGCATGGAATATCTCAACAACTTTCTCATCCAAAGAGTACTTCGAAAATTGCTTCATGAGGACCAGGAATATAGCTTCATGAAATTTACAGGTTTCATAGGTCATTTGACCAAGAATTGAATCGACTGCCTGGAACTTCTTGGACATAGCAAGCTTATGAAGGATAGTTGAATAGGTTGCATTGTTATGATTGAAACCTTTTTGCTCCGACACATTGTTGAATATTTCCAATGCACGTTGTGGATCCTTCTCACGCTTGATCAAGTTGATCGCACTTTCGTGACAAATATATTTGACTTTTCTCGGAACTCCTACACAGGTGGTTGTGGATTCGGTTGGAGGGTCTGGTTTCCGGGCCCTGACTTTTGAAAGCCCAAGGGGAGAGATCCATGGAATTGAAGATGACGCTGAGGAAGAGAGCCAGCGGTGCTGACTAGAAGTAACTCTCACTAGATTCATGAAAGTTGCAGTAAGTAGATATCTGTAGATAAAAGTTATATATATATATATCTATATATCTATATATCCAGGGGGGGCACACTAATATGGTGGGCTGAGGAAAGAGTAAAACAACCATAGGCTCACATAGACATTTTAACAAACAGTTGGTACTCAAGACAAAAAAAACAATCGAAAAACGCCAGATGCACGTAAACCAATTACCGATACAGAAGCTGTTCTAAATACACTATCCAACTTTTTAAGATTTATGGAGAAAAACATAATTCCAAACTTGGCCCATCTACCTGGTTCTGGTATATTCAAAGCAAATATAAATGAAAATGGACAGATTTCGCAAACAAAAGTCAGGGAAATTGCTATTGAATTCAAAGAAAATACCAAGTTAAAACGTCACCATGACAAAAGAAAATGAAACAGAAAGGTAATGGTTTTGCACGCACTCCTGTCCTTTCATACCCTCAACTCTCTAGACTGTTTCTTCTTGCCCCAGTGATCGAACTTGTAGATCTGGAGCACATCGGCTTCACAAACAAACGACAACAAATTTCTTAAAAACGACATTTCGATATAAAAGACACCTACCATAGCCGACTTTTAACGTAGGTTTCCGTACAAACGACGTCAAAGTTTTTGGTATAGGAGGATATCATGGAGAAAAAAGAGGGGACTGGTTTAACACCAAACCACTTATTAAATTGGGTTAATTACGACGCCAAGTCCGATTCAAGTTGTACACCATTTGATAATTGAAGTTTTAAGCACACTCCTGTATTTTTATACTAAAAAATTTACCTTACTACGTAATAATACGTAATTATTTTCACACACTTTTTTTTTTCCTCACCCTTTTTATATAAACCCTTCACTAAAATTGAAATTTTTTAAATTTTTATTTCCCATACCTTTCGGATGTATTTTAATCCTAAAATTGGACAACAAAAACTCAGTTATATTTCTTTTTTGCACACCTCCAATAAATTCTAACGAACCACACTTATTTGGAATTATCTTCAACTTTTTGCATTTTTAGCAAACATTCATTTTTCTATAATTTGAAATACTAAAAACTATCAATATTTTATTTTTCTTTCTTTCTTCTCTCCTAAAAAATTTGGAGATTGTAGGTTATTATATTAAATCAGGGTTTAAATATCCATCTTCTTTTACCTTTTCTTTCTTTTTTTCCCCCTCCATTTCTCTAAAGCATTTATTGTGGAGTTCTTAAGTTTCAATTTAGGGTTCTTAATTTATTATTTCTAAATCTAAAATATAGTATTTATTAATTCTTTAAAAGGAGAAAAAAAAAAAAGAAAGAAAAGAGACGATTTGTCTCTTCAAAATGAACATGATTTGAAATTTGTTCATCCACCATTATATAAAATTCAATCAAATTATCGTTCGATTTAGTTTTGTTGATCTAAGTGTTTTATCAAATATGTTTGAGGGAGTGTGGTAAAAAAAAGATTATTAATTAATATGGTATTTAGATATTTATGTCATTTTACATGAGAATAATTTTGTAAGAAAAATAGTTATTAATTTATTTATGGGTAGCTATATTAGCAACTCTTATTATTATTAAGGCACCCCAATAATAAGTACACAGGCAAGAATAGATAACATATTGAAAACTAAGATAAAAGCACCTTATATACACTCTCAAATTTTCTTCCTTGCATACGTCAATCAAAATAGAAAATTAGCAATGGTAGTTTCTAATTCTTAGGATGAAAAGAATAAATCAATATTAAAAAACACAACAAGAGAAATAGAGAAATAAACAAAAACCATGAAATAAACAAGAACACGATTAGAAGACACATACAAAACAAAAAAGTCCTTCAAAATTACTGAAAAAAAAAAAACACAATATATGAGGAACTATAATTTTGATTTCGTATCAATATAATGGTTTGTACTTTATTTCATGATGAAATGAAAGACTAAAATCATATATGAAATGCTCTCTCTCTCTCCTTTTTTTTTGCCTAGTTTACAAACTCATATGTCATAGAATTTTGGGGTTTTATTCTGATGTGTTTATACTTGCTCTAGAGGTTATCTCTTCTAACGCTTGCTCTAATTTGATTTGCATTCTTAAAGTGATAGAACAGAAAGGCAAGTAAAAAAGATGAATAGTACTGGCAAATTGAGGGAGATGGCATGCCTTCATTTTTTTTTGATAAATTTGTTCTTTTTAGTTATTTTTTTTTGTATTAAATGGTGCCTTTAATCCAATTGGTGTGTATATATAATCTTTCTTTATTTAATAAAGGGTGTGAAGATAAAAGAGGTGATAATAGAGCCAACTTTCTTTCAGTTGAGTAAAAAAAACACTTCTTTTTTTTTTTCTTTAAAATTTTTCAGATCTAAACAAATCATAAAACCTTAATAAAAATCAACTAAACTCATTTATAAAGGGAAAAAAAATATACAAAGAAAATAATTAGGAAAAATCAAAGAGAAAAGAGTTCAAGGTAGTTTTATTCCACTTAAAAAAATTTATAGCCATTGAATGAGATATTAATTTAGTTTTAACTCTAAAATTTGAATAATAATGTTGATGAATGAGCAATATGCATAAGTTAAAAAAAAAAACTATAGAAAATAATTAGATAACAGGGAATTTTTCATAAAAAAAAATAGCAAACATATTTTTTTTATTTTTTAAAATGAGGCTTAATTAATGACCTCTACTACAATAATGTTGATGAACGAGCAATATGCATAGGTTTTTTTTTAAAAAAAAAAACTCTAGAGAAAATAATTAGATAACAAGGAATTTTCCTTAAAAAAGATAACAAACGTATATTTTAAATTTTTTAAGTAAAATTTAATTAATGACATCTACTTATTACGAAAAAAAATAATAATAAGTCACGCACCTTAGAAGTCAAACTCTCAATCTAATACCTAGTCCCTACCCATCTCACTCACTAAGACTAGCTCAGTGGGCTGTACTTTTTAGGTTATATTCGAGCATAATAATAAGTTAACCTATAATTTACAAATAGTTTCTTATCAAAGAGAGTTTTACTTTTCAAATAGCTCTTATTTTTCAGACTTTTTTTTAATGAAATACATTTGTATGTGTTGTGCGGTCTAAAATCTTATGTCAGGTCGCATGAGTAAAATTAAGTGCGATCTCATCTGAAAGGGTTGCATGCGACCTCCACCGCATAATATTAAGTGCGACCTCATCCGAAAGAATTGCATGCGATTTCCATCGCGTAAGTTACGTGCGACCTCCTCCGAATAGGTTATGTGCGACCAAAATGAAAAGGGGACTAGTTTATGCTTCGTCAAACGGGTAACCTACAAGGAAAGGGAAACAAAAATTTCTCTTTCAAATTCGACTAGTTACCTGTTTTAAGTGATTACCCAATTATATTGTTACTCAAATTGTATTATCCGATTGTACAGTTACCTATTCTCACAATTGGGAACATTGAGCTACCTTCATCTATATGAAGGGAGTTCAATGTTTCGGTGAGGGGATTTAAGACTATTTCTGATCTGGGGGGCTGAGGAATTATTGAGAGTGTTTTCTTCTTCTTTCCGGATAATACATTGTAATTTTGAGTTCTTGTAATTCTCCAGAAAATAGTGAAAAACAGTGGACGTAAGCTCATCGTTTTAGGGGCTGAACCACTATAAAATCTTTGCTTCTTTATTTGCTTTGATTAATAACCTTTTTCATACAAGCCACATCTCGTAATTTTTTTTAAATTTATTATTGACAAAACCTCCATCAATAATTGGCGCTCGAAGGAGGGCTATTCCGGCAAAACAGTTTGTCAAATTTCACTTTTTTAATAATGGCAAATACCAGAAATACTACCAGAGTTAGCGGAACTAGCCAAAACTAACCCCAGAGTACTGTTGCTGCACAGACAGACCCTACTCAGGATCAACCTACCATGACTGCATCAGAAAACCTTACTCAGAGACAGGATCGTATGGAGGAGACACTGGTGAACCTTCAGCAAATCACTAACTAGATTAATGATTTCCTACGACGACTTGTTGAAAGGCAGATGGTGACCCCACCACAGCACGAATGTTCCAGAGAACGTCCTACTCAACTACCTGAGGAAGGAATATAGATCCTAGAGGCAAGGAAACGCGACCAGCCAAGAACTCAGTAAGAGCGTCATGAAGATCGCATCTCCAAAGGAAAAGGCAAAGTCGCAAACTTGCCTCCAGAATCTGGTACAGAGAGTTTAAGTACTAACCGTGATTGTGGACAACCTTCTCGCAAATCTACTGGTAATCAAGATCGCTTAAACAGCAGCGAATGAAAACAACCATCGAGAAGCGTCTTCGAAAGAATCAGCAGAGAGTCGAGACAAGATCCTGCAGATCTAAGACAATACTTGGAGAGGCGACGTAGTCATGAACGATCCGTATCGCACCATAATGACCAAAGCCGATCTCGCCGCACTATTTCGCTAGATTCCTCTCACAGATCGCAGAAGACTCTACCTGACCAACCTGCCATACATCGAGATAACGATCAAAGGCCGCCCTTGCCGCCAGCAAGAGATAATGCTCTCCCTCCGAATGTCGATGTTCACAATTTAAGAATCACATTAGATGCACTTGCTGGTTGGGATGATGAGCTCGCTGATGGGTATCGTCAATCGCCATTCAGCGAGGAAGTTCGGGCTGCTGCCCTACAAACTGGATTCAGACTTCCCACCATAAACACTTCTGATGGGAAAACTGATCCACAGGACCATATGGATCACTTCAGCGACTTGATGGAACTCCATCGTGTCAATGATCATGCACGCTGCAGATGTTTTGCTGTAACTCTCTCAGGAGCAGCAAAGAAGTGGTTCCAAGGACTTAAATTCGGCTCAATCTCGTCCTGGCAACAACTTCAAACGACGTTCTTGAGACAGTTCCAAGCTGCAAAGAATTTCACTGTTCCACTTGTTAGCTTGTCTGCAATTTGACAAGGTCTAGAGGAAACTCTACGATATCATCTCAATCGATTCACCTCAGAGTTAGCAAAGGTCAACAACTCACCTGAAGGGGGAGTTTTAACTCTCATGATGGTCAGGGTGTGACCAGAATCTAAACTCTAGGAGGAATTACTTGAGCGAGAATGTAGAACTATAGAAGACTTCTACCGAAGGGTTGGTCGGCATTTGAGGGTAGAATCTTCGCGCGAGAATCTTCGAAAGACAAAGAAAGAAGAAAGGAAAGATGCTACCAAAAATGTGATCATGACCAACAATAACGTTAATAAGAAAAATAAAAGGAGTAATGAATAGTTGACGGAGAATCAGCCTAGACCTAAAAAGCAGGAGATTTCAAGAGCTCCCATGCGGTTCAACAATCATACCGAGTTAAACGCGCCCATAGATCATATCTATGCGGTCACAAACTAGCAGGAGCGATACCATTAATAGGAACCAATGAAACGGGACAGGACAGAGTGCGACCCCAACAAGTTCTGCCGATATCACAATGATATTGGACATGATACCAATAATTATTATGCCTTGAAGGATGAAATTGAAAGATTGATTAAAGAGGGATGACTGCGGCAGTACACCAGGCAGAACGATGAAAGGCGAGAAGAAAACCAACAACGACCTCCAGAAATTCAACGCGAAGTCCGAACTATCTTTGGAGGACCGCATGTTGGCGGAGATTCGAAAAGGGCTCAAGATAGGTATGCACGAGAAGCTCGACAACAGCCATTGACTAATGTCATGCATCTTGAGTAGTGACCATGCAAGCTTCAACGAGTACCGGACATGGACATTACATTCACAGAATCCATTATCTGCATAATGATGCATTGGTCATAAAAATTAATTGTGGAAGCACACAGTTATGGCGAGTATTGGTTGATAACGGGAGTGCTGTGGACATCTTGTACTACGACGCCTTTAAGAAGATGGGGTTGAATGAGAGCGACTTGAAGCCTACCGTTACTCCACTCTATGGTTTCACTGGTGACAGCCTGATACCTATGGGCATGATTGAATTAATGGTCAACGTTGGAACCTATCCTAGGGTTACAACGATAATGACCCAATTTTTGGTAGTAAATTGCCCCTCTGCATTCAATGCTGTGCTGGGAAGACCGATATTGAGAGAACTTCGAGCCGTCACTTTAATCTATCATCTCACTATGAAATTCCTGACCCAACACGGGATAGGCGAGGTGCGAGGAAACCAATATGATGCGCGGACTTATTATAACAACTCGTTGAAGCTCGCAGCAAAGGATGCGATGCCTCGTACAATGATGGTCCAGCTACCAGAAGAAGCATTAGTCGAAACATCGGGCAAAACATCAGTCGAAGCATCCGTTGAAGCGTCAGACAAAGCATCAGTCGAAGCGTCAGTTGAAGCATCAGAAAAAATGTCGGTCGAACCGTTAGTTAAAGCGTTAATCGACACGACCAAAGAAGATTTCGATCTTCGAGAAATAGACGAAGAGGTCAGAACTGGACCCATTGAAGAACTGGAGGATTTATCATTCGACATGTCATCCAAGACTTTAAAGATTGGAACGAAGATTCAAGAGCCTGTGCGAGCTTCGTTGGTCGCTTTTCTGGAATCTAACTTGGATGTCTTTGCATGGCAACATTCAGACATGGTAGGGATCGATTCGAAAATTATATGCCACCATCTTAATATAGACCCGACAAAGAAACCTGTACGATAGAAAAGAAGAGCTATGAATCCAGAGCGCTGCGTCGCGTTAAAAGAAGAGGTGGAGAAATTGCTCGAAATTGGATTTATAAGGGAATCTTTTTACCCTAACTAGCTTGCGAACCCAGTTTTGGTGAAGAAACCCAATGGGAAGTGGAGAATTTGCATCGATTTCACCGATCTCAACAAAGTATGCCCGAAAGACAGCTTCCCCCTTCCGAGAATCAACCAGCTTGTAGATGCGACATCGGGGCATGAACTCTTAAGTTTCATGAACGCGTATTCTGGATATAATCAAATTCCCATGTACGAGCTAGATGAGGAGCATACCTCATTCATCACTGATCGAGGACTATACTGCTACAAAAAGATGCCCTTCAGACTTGTTAACGCAGGAGCGACCTACCAGCATCTTGTCAATATGATGTTTACAAAACAAATTGGCAAGACAATGGAGGTATATGTCGACGACATGTTGGTGAAGTCAGAGAAAGCCGAAGATCACATCAAGCACCTTGATGAGATGTTCAAAATTCTCCAAAAATATCAAATGAAGCTGAATCCCCAGAAGTGTACGTTCGGGGTAGGATCTGGAAAGTTTCTGGGTTTTATGGTCAATCAACGAGGTATTGAAGTGAACCCTCAGAAGATACAAGCATTGATTGATATGCAGTCTCCACATAAACCCAAGGATGTACAGAGCCTAGCAGGAAGAGTAGCTGCACTGAGTCGGTTTGTATCCAGGTCAACTGATAAATGCCAACCATTCTTTGAAGTGTTGAAGGGATCAAAGAGGTTCGAATGGATGAAAGAATGCGAGCAGGCATTCCAAGAGTTGAAAGTACACTTGGGTTCTCCTTCACTCTTGTTAAAACTGAATCCAGGTTAAGAATTATGCTTATATTTCGCTGTTTTCAAATATGCGACGAGTGCTACATTAATTCGCGAAGAAGAAAATATACAGCGACCTATCTATTATATAAGTAAAAGATTACTTGATGCCGAAACTAGGTATCCAGAGATGGAAAAATTGGCGCTAGCACTCGTCATCGCATCAAGAAAGCTTCGACCTTACTTTCATGCTCACTCCATCAGGGTTTTCATGAATTTTCTGTTGAAACAGATTCTACAGCAACCTGGGCATCATGACGGCTGCTTAAGTGGGCTGTTGAATTGAGTCAATTTGACATCAATTTTCAACCTCGCACTGCCATAAAATGTCAGGCCCTCGCAGATTTTATTGCAGAATTTACATATGACGTCGATCTTCCCACAGGAGTACTCGAAAAACCCACTTCAGATACATCAAGGTTGTGGAAACTTTATGTTGATGGGTCATGAATGAAAATGGAGCAGGTGCGGGCCTCGTTTTAATCAGTCCTGAAGGGCATAACATTCATTGTGCGCTGTGCTTCAAGTTCCCAGCATCGAATAATGAGGCTGAATATGAAGCGCTGATAGCTAGGCTAAAGCTTATACAGGAAATGAAGGTCGAGATGATTTAAGTATGCAGCGACTCCCAGCTGGTCGTTTGTCAGGTTAAGGGCGATTACCAAGCGAGAGGAGTAAGACTGATGGTCTATTTGCAGGAGGTGCAATGATTGCTCTTAACATTCACTGCTTATAACATTCAGCTTCTTCCTCGCTTTGAAAATATCCAGGCGGATGCCCTTGCTAAGCTCGCTTCAACGAAAGATGCAGAGTTGTTGAAGGTTGTCCCTGTTGAATTTCTTGTATCGCCAAGCATCGAGGTTGAACCTCAAGTAGCTATGCCAGTTGACAAAAAACCATTGTGGATGGATCCTATAATGCAATATTTACAAAATGGCGATCTTCCCAAGAGCAAAGATGAAAAAGCACGCTACATTATGAGGGAAATCCACAGAGGAATATGTGGAAATCATTTTGGGGGGCAAGCACTTGCAAACAAGATTCTTCGACAAGGGTATTTTTGGCCGACTATGAAGAAGAATACAATAGAATTTGCTAGGAGGTGTGATAAATGTCAACGGTTTGCGACTATTCCTAGAAAACCACATGTTCCTTTAACTACAATGACTAGTCCATGGCCATTTGCTGTTTGAGGAATTGATATTATCGGGATGCTTCTATTAGCACGGGGTGGTTTGAAGTATACGGTAGTCGCAGTCGATTATTTCACAAAATGGGGGGAAGCTGAGGCCTTGAGTACCATTTCTGCAAAGAAGATGATAGATTTTGTTTACAAATCTATAATCTGCCATTATGGTATACCACATACTATAATTTCTGATAATAGGAAACAATTCGACTGTGATGAGTTCCGCGACTTCTGCAACAACTTAGGCATCAAGAAGAGTTTCTCTACTGTTGTTCATCCACAAGCCAATGGGCAAGTCGAAGTGATAAATAAAATACTTAAACAGAATATAAAGACGAAGTTGGAGGAGTATAAAGGAGCTTGGCCAGAAGTACTTCCAGAAGTTTTATGGGCTTATTGCACCACNCTGCTCGACATTATAACTCCAAAGTCAAAAATAGACATTTTGAAGTTGGTGATCTTGTCCTTCGAAGAGTTCTACCTAATAATAAAGAGCATGGTACTAGTGTATTTGGACCTTCCTGGGAAGGGCCTTATGTTATTGATGACATCATTCGACCTGGGACGTATAACCTAGCTCGCATCGGCGGACAAAAGATCAAACATGCTTGGAATGTAGAACAACTTCGTCGTTATTATCAATGAATCTTCATGTTTATCTTCGTGTATTTTCAATGGCTTCCTGTATCTTCATTATTTCGACATTCGACATCATTCGTCAATAATATTTCTTCGGCTATTACTTCAACTTCATTTGGTTCATCTCTTATAGTTTTATGACAGTTTTCGGACACCATAAAACTCGAGGGGCAGTGGGATCAGAATATTATCTCCTACTTGTTTCCTAAGGGACTATGCAAAACTTCCATTTAGAGGGGACGGAGTTTTAGATCGTCAAAATATCTAAAACTCCTTAAAATTCTAGGATTTTCTTCTCGCTTCATACCTTAGCATGTCGTATTACGCAATTTCTCTCCTCGAACAACAAAGTAACTAAGCAAAACGTTCATTGTTCAATGTGAAATATTGCTATATTATATTTTGCCATGGAACTTTTGAAAAACAATATTGAGTTTGCATCACTCGTACTTACTGTTTTCTTAAGCGACCTAACCTATCCTAACGTTTAGAACTCGTTTTAAGTTAGTTGGATTCAAATCGCAAAAAGCGTATCGATCAGTCACCTCATAATTTACTACTTAGTTAAAATTACAATGTTGTGTTTTGATTATTTTGCAGGAATGTCTGAAGAAAAAATAATATTCATTAAAAGAATTTTTGTACCCGTACATAAGCAGAGTGAGGAAGGGGGACCAAGCCCGCATTGTTCTAAAAAAATAAAAAAAATACAAGTGTTTATTATACAGACATGCTCACACCGCCATCCTCAGTTTTGGCAGTATCCTCCCTCCAACTCTGGATAAGCTCGACCACGTCCTCGCCAAGGATAGAGAAGTCAAAGTTCGGATGCTTACAGAAGATGTTAAAGATAATGGTCGACGAGGCGATGTCACTAGCTTTATCTTCGAGTTCTTTGACTTCAGTCGCTTTGAACTCTTCGATAGCTTTGTGAACCGCCTCTATTGTCGCCTCCCTCATGCGATCCGGATGCTCGGAGATGGTTTTCTCGAGCTCTTTGACTTTCTCCTCAAGGTTCTCCTTGGCCAGGCCCTTAGCAGTTGCTGCCTCTCCAAGTCAAAGGCTTTTTCCTCCTTCTCCCGAGCTTTCTCCGAGTTCTCGAATGCTTGGATTATCTCTTCAACTTTTTCGGCCTTTTCCAAGCATTCGAGGACCGGGTTATGCATCAGGACAGCAGCAGCCGCGGTCTGAAAATATAATCATTAATACCAAGAAATAATACATTTGAGGAGAGAGAAAAAAGGTACTTACATTAGTTAGCATCCTCATCGCAGAACCAAAGGCGACCTTGGCAGATCGTCGCTTCATCCACTCCCAGCCCTCCTCGGAAGTGAAGCGATCAATGAAGGTTGTGCTCATACCAGCCTTCTCTGGTAATTGATTGAGGAGCGCGAAGAGTTCCTTATCCTTATCTACCAGGATCGGTTCTGAAGAGGTGGCAGCCTCTTTCGGTAGTTCAGAATGGCTCGTTATCTGAGGCTGTGGAGGAGGCGAGCTTGCCAGGATGTCCTCGAAGGCAACTTTTCATTTTTTGGAGTTATCGACCTTCTCTTTCCCTTTCGATGACGGAGGAGTGCTCTCGGATGTCTAGGATTTTGCCATGGACCCGAGAGTGGAGGGTGGTGCTCGCAGGCTACTACCAATAACCATCTCTGTACAGATATGTCAGTGAGCAAGGTGATATAATACAATGATAATTAAAAAATGTATATATGCTTACCTTCTTGTTGAGGAGCTAGTTGAGGAGCTGGAGGTGATGCTGTTTCTGGAGAAGAAGGTTTCGAAGCTGGAGAGGTGGCAGGTACTTTTCGTTTCCCAAGTCTGGAAGACGAGGCACTTATATCCGTCTATTTCCTTGGCTTCTTTTTCTTCGAGCACGAAGGTCTGGACAAACGGACGGGGGGGTCAGGGAATGCAGCTCCCTTTGGAAGCAGACCGTAAACGACTAGGTTCTTGGAAGTTCCAAGTACCTTCCAATCAAATTCCTCGATTGGAAGATCGTTGATTTTGTACACCCTTGCGAGTTGTTCCCTGGAAAGTCCGGGCTATTCCCTGTTGTCTGCGATTACATGTGAGTGCGATCAGGATAAAAATAACAAAATAGAAAAAGGTGATAAATTGGAAAACTACCTACCGGGATTTTGAAAGAAGCCGTTATCCGCATAGTCAAAGTAGAAAAATGGATTTTTCCATTTTTCCATGTTGTTGCGAACCCCGTAGATTATTTTTATTGCCTGGTTCGACCATTTGCTTGCATAAAAGAAGCCAAGATCTGACGGGTTTGATTTCACTTGGTAAAACCAAGCGAACTCTTTAGGAGAAGGGGAGTCTTCTAAACCTAATTTGTGGTAAAGTATGTACAAACCTACCATATATCTGTATGTATTAGGAGTCAGTTGGAAATGGACGACCCCATAGTAATTGATAATTGATTTTATGTATGGATGAAGTAGGAAGTGGACACCGCACTTGAGAACTGCTTCAGAAAAAGAAGTGATTCCGCGTAGTGGTGTGTGTGGTCGATTGAATTCCATGGGTAGGCGAAGAGGGATGGCGATCTTATAGTTGCACATGATTTTGCTGAGCTTGTTCGATGTGCAACTCGTCCTTATATTGGTACATGACCAATTTTCCTCTACGTATTGATAGCCCGACGCAAAGACAGGGGCGTCCCTGATATGTCGAGGCTACTGGTCCTGAGGGAGGTCGCCTATGCGAGGACTATTTTACCTGACCCCTGTTATCTCTACTTCGGGTTCTGGCTCAAGGTAATCTTCAAGGTTTATGGAGCTAATACTGGAGTTCTCAAATTCTCCTGAAAATGCGTTCCCTTCCCTAAAATCCTCACTACTAGACATCTGAAAAAAATATGGATAGATTTAGTCCTATGCGAGCATCAAGGATCTTCACTATATGTTAGTAAATTTTGGGGGTTCACCCTAAGATTGTATTAGCGAGCAATCTCATCGAATTTTTTCTAACGGTCTATGGATTCATAAAAATTGATCGAGCAGTTCGTCAAAAAATAAATAAATAAGGTATCAGACTCTAGAAACTCTTTCACGAGTTCGTCTTTATCCATTATTTAGAAAAAAGAGTCTATTCTATGAACTGGTAAAGGGGATCTGAAAAATTCTCATTCCAGTTCGTCCGAATATGGGATGTGTTTCAATTCCTATAAATAAAAACTGAATTTTTTCTGAGAATAGACGAAGAACAATAGGAGAGAAGAAATGTACTAACCTTTCTTCAAAAGCAGAAGGATTGAGATATGGTCTGAACTCTATCGGAGAAGATACTGAAATTGTGCGAGCTGAAAAACGAAACGGCGCTGTAGGGTTTGCTCTGAAATACTTCGGGATTTCAGAATGATGGAAAATGAGAGTGTGTAATGAAGAAGCAGAAGCGGATTGATTTTCGATATTTATTTCTTGAGCATCACTAAATCACAGTCGTAGATCAAGGTATTTGATTTTCAGATGTAAAGGTCGAAGTACACGCAGGATTTGATTTTTTTCGAAATTAAATCAGTATCTTTCAAAATTTGAAACGATTCGGTTTAAAGACGGCAGTTGGCATTATCGATATCCTTGGGTCTCCTCGAATTCTTCTATTTTTCTTAGAAAAAGCGACACGTATTTTCATCTGTCAGAAAAAGGTGCGCGTGATCTTGAGAAATGTGAGATTTGAGATCTGGCGACTCTTCAAGGATCTCAAGTCTAAGTCTTGACGTCGCATTTTTTAAATTCGCATTCTTACATTAAAAGGAAGCTCCATTTTATCCTGAAGAACTAATGGAGTTGGGGGGCAATTGTTGTGCGGTCTAAAATTCTATGTCAGGTCCCATGAGTAAGATTAAGTACGACCTCATCCGAAAGGGTTACATGCGACCTCCACCGCATAAGATTAAGTGTGACTTTATCCGAAAGGGTTGCATGCGACCTCCATCGCATAAGATTAAGTGCGACTTCATCCGAAAGGGTTGTATGCGACCTCTACTACGTAAGTTACGTACGACCTCCTCTGAATAGGTTATGTGCGACCAGAATGAAAAGGGAACTAGTCTATGCTTCATCAAACGGGTAACCTACAAGGAAAGGAAAACAAAAGTTTCTCTTTCAAGTTCGATCAGTTACCCGTTTTAAGTGATTACCCAATTATATTGTTACTCAAATTGTATTACCCGATTGTACAATTACCTATTCTCACAATTGGGAATATTGAGCTACCTTCATCTATATAAAGGGAGTTCAATATTTCGATGAGGGGATCTAGGACTTTTTCTGATCTGGGAGGCTGAGGAATTCTTGAGAGTGTTTTCTTCTTCTTTCCGGTCAATACATTGTAATTTTGAGTTCTTGTAATTCTCAAGAAAATAGTGAAAAACAATAGACGTAAGCTCATCTTTTTAGGAGCTGAACCATTATAAAATCTTTGCCTCTTTATTTGTTTTGATTAATAACCCTTTTCACACAAACCACATCTCGTAATTTTTTCTAAATTTATTATTGACAAAACCTCCATCATCAGTATGATTTTGTAGTTATTCAAATAAATAACATATAAGCTTTCGTAATATTTTATTACTCGAAGGGGAAAAAAAGGGTAAATATCACTTGGCGTCCCCATTCTTTCCTAGACGGCTCACTTAAGTCCTTATTTTTTTTTCTAGCATTTAAAGCCCCAAACTTTAATTTTCATAACACGTTAGTCCCTTAGACTCTCTTCCGTCAAAAAGAGTACTAAATATAGCAAGAGTAAAAGAATCGACCTTTTAGGGGATAAAAGAGAGCAACAACCCCCGTCTCCCATTAAAGTTGACCTTAGACAAAAATGGAGGATTCTATTTACAGGTGTGGGTTTCAAGTTGAAATCAAGACATCTTGGACTGATTTAAATCAATGTAGAAGGTTTATGGTGTGCCGCAATCAAAGGGTAAGATCTGATTTTTTTTTTATCAACTGTGCTATATTATTTTATTTTTTTAAATACAACAAAATAGTGGGCGCGGCTACATTGTATGGATTGACCCTCCAATGTGCGAGAGGTGTAGGCAAATAATTCATGATCTAATTCAGAGCATAAGAGGCTTGAATTGAATTAGAGAATTCAAAGCTTAGAAAAGGAGCGAGTAGCATGAACATATATATATATATATATATATATATATATATATATATATATAAAACTAAATTTCCAAATTCCAAGCTCCAAAACTAAAAGTGATCGAAAATGAGTCATCCCAAAATTCCAAGCTCCAAAACTAAAAGTGATCGAAAATGAGTCATCCCAAAAGTTTTCGATACAGAGCGAAAATAACTTATCCCAAAAGTTCCCAGTATGGAGCGAGTTTAAAAATTTTGGCGAGGAGAGAGGGAAGGAGAAAAAGAGAGGTAAAATATTTGCCTCCGTATCATCATTCAAAATTTACCATGATTGAGAAATTGAGGTTACAATTTTACCTTTTTTTTTTTTTTTTTTTTTTAAATTTTGAAGATAATAAATATTTAATTTAGTACTAATGATTTAATTTGATTGTGTAATAAAATAGTTTTAAAAATTCTAACTCAAGTTAATCAATGAATCAAATTTGAAGATGGATACATATTAGAGTTATCAGAATCGAGCTCGAAGATAGACAATCAAGATACAAGACCTTGCTTAGATGAGGAATATTCATATTTAGTCTTGTAGTTGATTTAGTTCACTGCATATAAAATTCTCTTTCCATTGGCTAATACTTTTCAAAAAGAGTTTTCAAACTATCTTAAACTTAAAATAATTATTTTATTATAGAATTTTGAAAATAGAAAATAATATTTTTTAATGGACAAAATATTCTTCAAAATATGATTTTTTAAGTTTAAACAAGTTACTTATATATTTGAAATCATAATTATTTAATATATGAGATTTTTTATTCGCAAACTAGAATATGTTTCGGTATGAATACTTTCTAAATTATTGTTAAATATCTTTGTGAAACTAAAACTAATTTGCAATAGCCAAAATACTAATTTTAAATTGATTTCTAATATCTTTAAAGTGTTTAAAATAAATTTAGAAGTAAGTTTTTGAAAAACACTAAAAACTGTCAATATCTAAAAAATAGCCAAATGCTAAAACTGTCAAAAAAAGTAGAGTTTTCGGTCTACCAAATATTCTACCAGTCTACCAAAAATGGTAGCGACAAAAATATTACCGTTAAAGTTCTACCGTTAAAAAAGCATTACCAACGGCTAGAATTTTTGGTCTATCGAAATGGCAGAAAGTGTATCTAACGGTTATAAATAGCTAGTTTTCAATCAAGTTTATAAATAGAATCTATTTTGACACTTGAAAAAGACTTTGTACAAACTTAAATTGTCATTCAACTATTTTCAAAGTGCAAAAATATATTTTTATATTAAATTAACTTTCAAAACCTTTTGAGCTAATCTTAGAGCATTCGTTGTGTATAGTTCTCAAATCTCCTAAACCAAAATTGTATTCATTATTTTGTGATGAGAATTTGTGAGTGTGTTCACTCTTATATTGAAAAACTATTGAGTATGAGATATGGTTGGCACCAGAGTCATAAACAACCGTGTATAAGTGAGATTGCCACAAAAGTCTAAATAACTCGAGTATAGATGAGGTCGACATTGGGGTCTAAATAACTCGTGAGTTGATGAGATTAACACCATTGTTTAAACAATTCGTATAGGTGAAGATTGATATTGGAGTAAAAAAAATCCGTAGTTAAGCGTGATAGAGCCGGATTTAAGATTATTATAAACATTGGGTGAGCATAAGAAGAATTCACTCCGTTTGTACAAGGTCAGTTAAGCCTACAATTTTGATCTGAATAGTAGAAGCTTAAAGCAAGTTGCCAAGGGTTGGGGATGTAGGTAAACTATTGTATTTGTCGAACTTCGTAAAAACTAAGTTTGTATTTTCTCTATCCCTGTACTCTTTACTTTATTGCAAGCTATGTAATTGAGTGTGTAATATTTAGTGTACTTAATATACTTGCTATTATTACTATATATTTGGTATTATTGTTGATTTAGCTTAAAAGTTTTAAAATAGTGGTTTGTGGTTTTAAATAGTTGAAAAGTTTCTCAAAACGTTTAAAACTCAATTCACCATCTCTCTTGGGTTGTCAATAGTTAACAATCATATTATGGAAGAGGATAAGCATTGGATCATATCATCTTCAAAAAATATTATGCAAAGCCCTTCAAAGAAATAAGACAAAGGTAATGGAAAGAAATCCTAACCTAATTTCGGCCAAAATCTAAAAAAATTATCAAATTTACCTCATCCGTAGAACTACAAAAGAGAAGAACAAAGATTGAAGTTGAAATTTGAGCTAAATTAACGATATCATAACTTCTGCCATTCTTGTCTACCCTCTTGGTGGCTGAAGAACTAATCTGTCTTTTTTCCCCCAAAGGTTGGACTCTTTTACTCTTATTACAGTCACACATGCATAACACTTGTCATTTAACGCTCTTTTGACAGAAAAAAACCTAAGGGACTAAGGTAGTATATGGTTGAGGTGAATGGAATTGAATTGTTATTCCTAAAGAAAGTTTATTCTAGTGTTTGGTTTGATCATGAATTAGAGTAAAGCTCATTAGATTGGCAATTATAATTTAGTTACATAGTTGAAAAGCCAAATTTAAACTAAATGGGTTGAAAAAGCTTTCTATTCTAGCCCACAATCTAAGTGCCCTAAATTACTCTCACCTAAATGGGTTATATCAAGTATATATAATTATGCTGTATGAATAATTATACAAAAATATTAATTTCTCGTAAAATAAAAAATACTTTTATTTAAAATAAATATAAAATTCTCAAAACACTATTATATGATTTCAGAAAATAACACATCAAACCGTATGATTTGATGTGTTATTTTCAAGAAATCATGTACTCCAATATATAACCCTACAAAGAAAGAATTCTTAACGAATTATAGAATATCTAATACACTCATATGCTATATATAAATATATAATTTTTACTATAATTTATAATAAAAAAATAGAAATGAGATATCTATCTTTAAAATTTTTATTTTTTTCTAAAATTTATAATGCAAAAAATACAAAAATAAATAAATGAATCAATTTTTATACTAATTTTCTAGTAAAAGTATTTTTATCTATATAATATTAATTTCATTCCATTCTATAATAAATCAAACATAATAATAATTCCTGCTCTTATTTCATTCCTCTTCCTTTTTCATTTTTATTTAGCAACCAAATACTTATGAAAATCAAAATCTGAGGACTCAAACGCTAGTAAAAAAAAAAAAAAAGAAAGAATGGGGACTTGAGTAAGCCGGGAAAAGATCGGGACCGAGGAGATATTTACCCAAAGAAAAACTTTGAGAATTTTATAATTTCTTTTCAATAAAGAAGAATCAGAGCTTTAATGAGAAATTAATAAATTAATGAGAGCCTTTTATTCTGCTCCAAACGATAAAATTCTCTCAAATCTCACACGACTCTCTCTCTCTCTCTCCTAATTATAGTCAATCTCTCTCTTCTTCTCTTTCTCAAACACTTTCTACAGAGCACAAATCGAAGTAAACAACAATGGCGTCCACTGTTCCAGAAAACCTAAGCAGAGAGCAGTACGTGTACCTAGCGAAGCTCGCCGAGCAAGCCGAGCGCTACGAGGAGATGGTCCAGTTCATGCAGAGGCTGGTGGTGTCCTCCACCCCCGCCACCGAGCTCACCGTCNNCATCGGCTCGCTCCGCGCCGCCTGGCGCATCGTCTCCTCCATCGAGCAGAAGGAGGAGGGCCGCAAGAACGACGACCACGTCGTACTCGTCAAGGACTACAGATCCAAGGTCGAGTCCGAGCTCTCTGAGGTCTGCGCCAGCATCCTCAGGCTCATGGACACCAACCTCATCCCCTCCGCCTCCGCCTCCGAGTCCAAGGTCTTCTATTTCAAGATGAAAGGCGATTACCACCGCTACTTGGCCGAGTTCAAGGTCGGCGACGAGCGCAAAGCCGCCGCCGAAGACACCATGGTCGCTTACAAGGCTGCTCAGGTATATTTCCTGGCCATCCCTTCAATTTAGGGTTTTTTTTTCCAATGAATTGAATTGTGATGATCTTAGCATTGATTAGAATTTATTGGGTATTATTTCGAATTGAGTGCTAATTTTTAGTGAAACGAATCGTAATAAGAAAATGTTTCTGGAAATGAATGAGAATTGATTAAAAAATTTTGTTTTCCTTATTTACTTTCACATTATAATACGGATTAGTTAAGATGGCCATTGTTGTAATTGTTATAATGTTTTTCGTGATCTAGGATATCGCGCTTGCGGATCTTGCACCAACGCATCCGATTCGATTGGGGCTAGCGCTCAATTTTTCAGTGTTCTATTACGAGATTCTCAATCAGTCTGATAAAGCTTGCAGCTTGGCCAAACAGGTTTTTTTTTTTTTTTTTTTTTCAAACCCAAATTATTTGTTATTGTTATTGTTTTTTATTTTTTTTCTCTGGCTTTCATAATTTCACATGTTTGCTTCGTTGGGCCACTGAGTAAGGTTGAACAGGAATGTTATGGAATCTTATATTATAGTTTATTGCATTCTTTAAAATATCTGGTACAGTTCCAATGTTTTTATTAATTGTATATGACTCGGCTACAGCAAGATTGAGACATGAGAGGATTGGTGCAACAATTTCTTTGGTGGCTCGCTCTCTGCCTACCTTCTTTGTGCTTTTTCATTTATTGTAGAATTTGGGCTCGGTTTATTTTTAGGATCCAATCATCATATGCACAGTATGTATTGCATTGGGTTGTTTTGACTGAAGGAGGTTAGACAAACTCTGCTATTAGCGAGATATTCATAAACTAATGGTAATAATCTTTATTGCTTTTGGTAACTCCTGTTTTCATGCGTGCTTATATAAGGTAAATGGAGTCTTGGGGTTGTAATAAATAATAAACTGTCACTCTTGTTGGTTGTCTCAGGCTGGTATACTCATGCTTTGCTTTATTTTATGACATCATGTTGATCCTCATGAAATCATTGGAAGTATGGATTGTTAATTACCATACAGTAAATCAATGGCTGAATATACAGTAAATTGCTAATCAGAATTTTTCATTTAGGTTTCTGGTCCAAGCATTACTAAGTACTAGCTTCTCGTATGTGTGCAAGTAATTATTTTTTATATTTTTAAGGAAATAAGAAGTAGAAGTATTCTTATTTTGTGTGTAGCTGATTGGTTGAATAATGATGGGAGTGGTCTCTAGTGTCTACAATTCTCTGATCCCCAGTCCTCTTTGAACATGCATCTCTTGAGATGGATTTTTGGGTTGGTAAATACTGTTTACATTTTTTAGACTGTTTGGTAGATACTTATTTATACTTTCTCTTGATTATCGTGGTTTTTAAATGACTGAATTTTCAAGTCATTGATTGGGCCAGTTAGATCCATTGTGGTCCTTGCTGTTCTTACATAACTAGCGTAACATGCCATATCCTAGGTGTCAGTAATAATTACTTGCTGTTCTTCAAAGATGTAAAAGATTGAATGTTCTGTCACAAAACTTAGGTTTCAGCTATGCTTGTCTTTCGTTGCTGTCAGTCTCACCTTGGAGATATGTGGCTTTAGCCGTGTCTTTTCTTCGAATTTATCTCCTTCTAAATTCTAGTCACTATATGACACTACACTTACCGAATTTCTTGATCGTCCAGTAAGTTTCTTTATTGTACTTTGATTAAGGCATTTGAGGAAGCCATTGCTGAGTTAGACACTTTGGGAGAAGAATCGTACAAGGACAGCACTCTCATCATGCAACTCTTAAGGGACAACCTCACCCTTTGGACTTCCGATGTGCAGGTCAGTGGAAATTTCACCTTTCTCTTTCTCAAGTGCACTTCAGCACTTAAAAAGTGTAACTATATTGTTTAGGTGCACTTAAAAGTGTAACTATATTGTACCATATTATCTATAAAATTTGATTGAGGAAGAAAGTAATAAATTTATGTTGGTTTTCATGCAGGACCAGTTAGATGAGCCATAGTAGCCTGTATAAGTTTGACCAATCCTATTCTTCTGGAAAAAGGAATGGCATTTATTGTGCTGATTGTAAGAAGTGTGTTAGTCTTGTAAATTGGGTGTCAACCTTTAACGTGATGCTCTATATTCGGACCAAACATGTTCTTAAATCTATTTGCTGATGTGTAATGGTGGAATTTGATAGAAAAGCTATTTTATGAACTAAATTTCTATTTAGTTTTTTGCATAACGATATCTCATGGTTCAGAAAATTACGAGTCGTAAAAACTAACGAGCATTACCGGACAGTTTGCATCGGTTAGAAATTGAAACACTTATACGACGAGCTTCTAGGACGATCTTTTTAGCTGTAAAATATGCGATTCTCTGGTCACTAAATTTCACTTCTACCGTAAGTTCTTTTAGCTGATAGCGTCATGTGGTCTCTCTCCCTTTCCCTCTCTCTCAGTGATATTATTTTGGTTGTGTTGAGGCCCCCCCAAGCCAAGACGAATTGAGTATCAAGATTTAGTCTTTTTCTTTGGTTCTTCGTAATATTAGACTCTAGATTATTTGTCACAATAACAAATTAATAATCCAAATGGCTTTACTTGGTAAATGTGTACGTGGCCCATTTTCACTTCCCTATGCTCGTACCGTATTGTATTTTAGAAGTGACATGCCTGAATGAATTGATTAATTTGTGCTATAACAATCTTATATATATATATATATATATATATATTTACATATAGATATGGAACCAATTCAACAGGTATTCCTTTTTACCTATATATATTTTTGGCCGAGAAATTTTCTGAATTTGCTGCAATTACAATAAGTTAATAATTTACTGAATTTATTACTAAAACTCAAGTGTGCCCAACTTTGTATCACTAGTTTTTATACTCTTGAACCAAGGAAGAAATTTTTTTCGACCGCTTTTAGTTAGCAATAATTATTGAGCTTATCTTTTTAGAACATAGGAATCAATTAAAAGTATAGGAGCTTGGCTTTTTTTTTTTATTATTATGTTTTAAAAGAGATAAATATAGGAACAAATCAATTACACAGACTGTTCATTTCAGATAAAGGTTTGCCGCAAATTACTTATTTACACTTTATTGGCGTACCAGAAAGGGTTCAGCATAAGAATAATAAAACAAGGGAAAAAAAAAAGAGGCACCACAAGGCAAAAAGGAAGCAAAGATCTTGTCATGTTCTAAACCATGTGAATTTACGTGAGTTCCATGTGGACGCATTCAATCTCAACCATTTATGATCTGATGCGAATTCGATATAAAGAGCAATGCAAGCAACACATCTGAAAGTATTATAAAATTATTTAGTATTATTTAATGTACGGTCTTTTAACCCCAATTATTAAGTGCCACGCCACTCGAATTATAAATTTTAAAAGAAGTGGATATTTAGTATTTTCTAATTGCAAATGTTATGATATTAGAGAGCTGAAAATTGAACAGTTGCATCTTTTACAATTGACAAAATATAACCAGGACATCACCACATATGGTATCTTTTCTCGAAATAGTATAACTATATTAACGATATACCAAGTCAAGAAAACAAGATACTAGAAATCTGAGCAAATTCTAATGTTGTCATGGCAAACGGTGTTTGAACTATATTACAAAGTAAACAACACAGGATCCAAACGCAACACTAGATTATAGATACATCAACTTTTATTTCAGCTGTTCCCAGCATGGACGAACACAGTGAGAAAGAAAGAGAGCATATCAGCACGAAACTCCCAACTACACTCACAGCAAACCCGTATTTACATGAACTCTTTTATAAGCTTTGGGAAAATCAGTCTCTCGTGCTATTTTTGATCCATTCTAGGTAGGGCGTACTTCCCCCATTGATCGGCAGAGCAATGACTTCTGGGACACTGAAACCAAATAAAATACAAACTCAGAAAGGTGACTGAAAGATAAATCTCTTGGTCAAGATTCTGTTTCTCCGATTCAGAGTGGATCTCCAATTTCAGTTATCAGGTAATGTTGGAAACGGAAAAATTATCAACTGGAATTTGTTCGCACACTCTTAAGCAGAAAACAAGTTTTGTTCGTCCATTTTGTGGATCATATTTCTAAGGGAACTTGGGAATTTGCAAAGCATACATTAAAAATAACAGTGCAACAAAAAAGCTTTGGGCTTACTCATATGGATGGTTTTCCTCGACATGCTTCGTCAAAGCTTCCAAAAGGGATTGTCTAGTCTTGATGATAAGAAGTTCTTCAGAATCAGTCTGGACCTGTTTTAATTTTAGCAAAACACAGAAAATTAAGCAAGAATAGAAGTTTTCTATGTAGTTCATTGTTTACTTCTACTAGTAGCCTAGTGTAAATAGGCTTTTATAATGCACAAGTTAGCATGTGAACCATCCATCCTGGTACAAAATAACAACGGACCAGGAATTTTTTTTTTTTTTTTTTTTCCAATGGCATTGTCTATGTTTAGATGGCAAAACTGATTCATATGAATCATACCTTTCCTTCCCACTGGTAGACTGATTCAATACCTGTGTTCACAAAGTTCATCACACACTAGAGTCAGTCAAACTTGAATGTTGGTGGAATCTAAGAATAATAAGTGATACCAAGTTGAATATTATAACTTCCAGATAGTACATTCAAAGAAAAAATGAGCAGAGTGGATGAAACTGTAAATGGGCACACAACATTGCAACAAATATGAGTTCCATGATTGTTATTGCAACTAAAGCTAAAGAATAAGCGAAGCAACATATCAATATCCCACTCCCAGCTATCCTCATTTGAAAAAAGGAAGTATAGGCAAAATAAGAAATCAGGTAATTTATCGTAAACCATCATATTCCCGACTAACCTCATTTGAAAAAAGGAAGTATAAGCAAAATAAGAAATTACAGAAAGCTTGTTTATCATAAAAGCTAGCACCTATCAATAAATTTTGAAACAATATCAAGCTCATACCTGGAACTCGGTTAACACATGCTGCAAGTTTTTCTTTAACTATGCTTTCAGCCAACTTCTTTCCTGCAAAAAAGATTGTGAATTATCAAAAAAATTATTCAAGAAGCTTAATACATTACATTTTCCAACTAAACTCAGTAATTGCTTCTTCTTCTTGTTTGTATTTCTTCTTAAATGGGAAAAGTGGAAGAAACTAAAACTGGCAACACATTTCCAAGTATGATGACTGATAAGCTAAAAAACAGCACTGCATTATGTCGCATGCTGCTATGCAGTTATCAACAATTTGGATTCTAGCCATTAAGGTATGCTGTGTCAATAATTCCACAATACGCATGAATTTTGAGCATTATACAAGTCAAAAAAGTCTGTAACAACGAAAATCAGGTGACAGTGTAAAGAGGTTAAAACAAGTAATTATAGCTTCAGCTCCTCTGACATTTTGGTTTCCTGTTGGTATTGGGCAAACTGGCGAAGTACTTATTAGTTGGTATAGAGCGAGTCTGCATTGCCACTGAAGATCTTAAAAAATTACGATACAAAATCCCAGTGCAACCATTAAGTGAATAAATTATGAAATCTAATTAATGAATACTACTGCAATACAACAATTAAAGGATGCGCAACATAAGATATTGCAAAAATTTCCAATAATTTATCGTATAGTTCTTTCTGTACTATAAACTTGATATTTATAGTATAGAACAGGAAACTACAGTCAACTGAAAAAAAAGAACACAGAACACTCAAACATAAGGAAAAATAGCTCCAATCCAAAACTTATACCAATATATATATATATTACAATTTGAAACATACAGATCAACCACATTACACAAGACTCCAGGAAAATAATTCTCTTCCAAAATAATAAAGAAAACCCAGTACGGAGAAAATTTGACATAGACGAACCTTCTTCTTTGTTGGGCACAGTAACGTAGACGACGATGCTGGGCACAGTGTTGCCACCACTTTCCATTCTGATTGAACTAGAGCTCTTAGCTGGTGTTTGGGTACCAAACTTTGATCTAAACCACAATTAACATACAAAAGAACCCATTAAGATTAAAAGAAAATGAACTTGAAATTAAGAATCCACGAAGAGAAAGAAGAAGAAGAAGTGGGTACTGTACTTTAAGAGAGGGGCAAAACGGAGAGACTGAGCACAACCCGTTTTGAAGGAGAAGGGGGAAGATATGGAGGGAGAGAGATTAGAGAGGCCGAAGCTAAGCATGCAGAACGCCCCAATGAGGGGCAAACGACGTCGTATCGTTGAGGTAGAGGAGGAGAAAATGAGTGAAGCCCTGGCTCTGCAACACAGTGTGGAAGCCATTTGTGAGATGGTGTCCCTTTGTAATGGTTGGGGCAGTTTGGGTTTGGGCTTTCTCTTGAAGCGGCCCTGTTTGGGATTCATTTCTTGATACCCTTAATTAGGATAGGGATATAACCCACTTCTCCTTCCCTTATTCCTTCCCTGGATGCCAGTTGTCCATGATCTTGATCAAACGGCATCTAACGGTTGTGACGTTTCCAGCGGAGAATATTTAAGAAAATTGTTATTCCGTTGCCAAACCTCATTTTGAGACTGCCTTATTAGTATCTCATCTCATCTTCCAATGGAGTACGTTAGTGTGAAGGATTATAATAGTATTTTCATTTCTTTTACTAAAAAATCAGATTAATGTTATTAATAGTCCTAAATTATACAGGTGGTATCATTTTGTCTCTTGAATTTTTAATATATATAGTAATAATTCCTAAATTATGTAATTGTTGTAACAATGATTATTTTTTCACAAATTGTTAAAATATTTAACAGAAACAAATTATTTTTGTACTAATTGTGGTTAAGAATGATATTATGAATTTTTAACTTACGTTGTAGATTTTGAAAGACTCATGCAATTATTACATCAGTGGTCATTTTTCTTTTCATAAACTGTTAAATTTATAATAAGAAATAAGTCTTGTGAAAATAATGCACAATTTAGTAATTATGACTAAAAACGAAATTCTAACTTATAGAAGTAATAATACCTAATTATACGTCTTGTTTGCGACTGTTTTCTGTTAAAAAACTAACAGTTTGTGATAAAAGGGTTATTTTTGTATCAATTGTATAATTCAAAAACTATTATTAGGTAAGATGAAAATTAAAGAGGGCAAAGTAATATAACAGGTATAATTCAGGGATCGTTACTATATTTAACCTAAGAAATTATTAAGAGACTACTATTGAATTAAAGGAAAATATTTACTATTATCTAATCTCCACCTCACTCCCTTACGAATTATAGGTTTCTACATTTACTCTTGGTGTGATTCGAACCTAAAACCGAGATTAACTAATGAGTACTCTTAACACTTGAGTCAATCAGATTTTATTTAACTGTCTCATATATATATATATATATATATATGTGACGATGATTATATACGAGTAGAGAAGTATAAAGCAAATTTTAACCCAATAAATGATTAATTTGCATAAAACATTAGAACCTAAATATATAGGCAAAGGATTTGTAGATAAATATAAGCTCGGCAATGATACACCATCTAAATAATGGGTATCCGTGTCAAATAAAAAATGTTACAATTTAAGAAAATTAATTTTAGTTTAAAATAATTAAAACTAAAAATATAATAATAAAGATTGAGAAATACGAATTAAAATGTTAATTATTTCTTTCTTTCAAGTTGGATATCATCTCTCAAGCTATTTCTCTTTCTTTAGCTATTAAAAAATTCTAGTTGCCGTTATCTTTTTCTCTTAAAAATCCTCTACAATTGTTCTCATAATAGGCCGGATAAAGGGTATTTAATCTCTTTTTCCAACCTATCCTCCTCCTCTATCCACCTCGATCTCTTTTAGGGAATAGAGTCTTTTTTTTTTTTTTTTTTTTTAGTCTAGATTTGGATATGGTTGCAGTACCATGTTTGTGTAAATTTTTGTACCATCTAAACTTTGATTTGTATAATTTTTGAATTTCGTTTACTAGATCTTGAATTTGAGAATTTTTTATTTGATTTAAATTTGTAATGCAGATAGGTTAGTTTTCTTTTTATCAGGCGTAGATCTCGTTTGGTATTGAAATCATATAGTCTACTCGCCAAAAATACACTCCAATAGCAAGTGAAGACAATTGTTTGATGGTGATCATTGTTATCTTCTTCTCATTCTTCTCCTGGAGAATTATATTAGCTCACAATTTTTATTGTTGTTATGTATATGATCCATTTTTCGTCTCATTTATTCAGGAGCTTGAAATTATAATCTTCTGTATTTATACTGTAATTGAAGTTTATTAACTTTTATTAATATTATTTCATTGACGAGTCTGTTTTTATTATAAAAAAAAAAAAAGATTGGATGTCATATCTAGGATATATCATCACCAAACTTGTTTACAATTAATTTTTGTGAAAAGTTTTACAACCAATTTGTTTACCAACCAGCATGGTACCGTTAAAATTTTTCCAAGGACGTAATAGTACAACTTTCAGTTTTTACCCTTGAGCTCCGCAGTATATATTGGTTACGAAATCTTTTAGTTGGTCCAATTCCAACAATTTATTGAGATAGGGTGAAGATTGATAACCACATTAATTTCATTTCTAATGTTTAGATGTGACGTCCAATGATATTTGAGTAGCTAATATTGAAGTCTTTTGGTGCATATGTAATTTTAAGTCTTCAACTTTACCTTTTGGTATAATTTTATGTCATGTATTTTGTATGTAAAAATGTGGAGAATCCACTTACTGTGAACTTTTGAAATGCTATTTTGGGTTTTGCATACAGTACTATATTTGCAAGCTTTTATGAAAATAAAAAAGCTCCATGGATTTTTTTTTCCCCGAACCTTGGAATAGTGCGGATCCTGGAGAGAAAGCATTAGTATAACCATTAGTGGCAGCTAGCTCCGATATGAGTAACAAATTTTTTCTATATACGAGGTGGAGACCCGTGCTTCGCACGTGCTAAATTAATTTGAGCTTTTTTAGTAGGTGTGTATATATATATATTATACACAATTTTTTTTCACTGGGATAGTACATAATAAATTCTCACCTGAATCACATTACAACTAAACTCAATTGTGTTTTCAAAAAATGCAAAAAGTTAGAGGGAAAAAAAAAAGAACTCTAGTTAAACAACGTGAAAGCAAACAAGTGAACAATAACTTGTTTCACATGTGACGTGTCACATTTTGTGATGGAGATAATTAGATTCCATTGTATGAACCTAACTATGAAGTCATCCTTTGTAAATTTTTTTAAATAAGTTATGAAACATTTACAATGCTCTAAGAAAACCTCAATTGTTTTCGATATTAAATTTAAAACCTCGAAAGGCAGTGATATCCTGCATGGTTTTGGACAATACTTTGATCTTTTCAAGGGTGGAATCTACCTTCTCAAAAGAGAGCAAAACAAGAGGAGACCATACAAAGATATCAATCTCCCTATCAATATTGTCATATAAATATTGATTTTAGAGAAAGGACAATGATAGCCATGCATGCGTGGAGAAACATAATCTCCATTAAAAACGAAAAGAAAAATATTCAACTGTCTTACTTGAACTAAAATGCATATTTTAACTACCGCGAAAAATAATCGATGGCAGATAGATTACATAATCAATTTAAAAGAAATTAACATAGATCTAAAACTATATCAATTAAAAGAGAACATAGTCATTATTTACTTAGAGTATCATAATCGAAGTGGTCTTATGCGTTGCCATTATTAAGTTGGATAATTAACCTGAAGGTTATATTAGGTTAATAATAAAGAAAAATAAAATAAAAAGATACTGATTTTCAAATTAGGTGAAATACAAAAAAACAAAGAATTAAGTTTTGAACAATGATTTTTCTTGCTCATTAATGTCATTTGAAAACATTTTTAACTGGAACATATATTAAAATTTCTTAATTAGTTTTTAAAGTTCTGAAAAATTTCTAACGAAGGAAATATATATTTTCATTTTTCAGTTGCAACTCATTACTATGTGATTTGTTTAAATTAATTATACTTATTATACATTCATCTCCATTTGAGCCAAACAAGAGTATTTAGGAAGGTGAATATTCTATCTTCTAGTCTTTCTATATCATCATTTGGTACTCATGACTTTTACGATTTTCCATCTTGCTTCCATGTGTAGGGGATCGACACAATTGTCGCCATCAATAGTATTACACTTTTTACCCTATTCTATTGAACAAATAGAATCTTGCTTCAATGTATTATTGTTGTATCACATACAATTTATAAAAGTAGATGGAAGATGATTTCAGATAAAAAATAGAGAAGCGAGACAAAATTGTGCAATCTATGATCTTCCCCACTCTTGGAGGTCATCGAGTAGCAAGAAAACATATTCTAATGTAATATTCCAAGTTTTTCTCTACAAATTTACTATCCATATATTATTAACCCATAAGATTCTTCATTTTCGAAAGGGATTACATAAGATATGCATAAAAATAATATTCGGATAAATATTATAAAAACTTGAATAAATTATGTCCCTCTATCTTTTGATTAAATCAATGTATGTATATTATAATTCCTAGGTTTGAAAGACTTGTAAAGGCATTATTAAAAAGAATAGGAATACAAAAAGCACCAAAAAACAAAAAGGAAAAACTTCCCCATTAGAGTAGAGAAAGTAAGTTTTACATAAATACCACGATATTACAATGATAAGTAACTTATATGCAGAAATAAAATCAAAACGGAAAAATGAAAATAAAGTGGGCTTTAAGTGGTATTTTTCTACGTCTTGCATCTCTAGTGCCATAGAAAGTTAGATCACTACTTTGTTCCCAAACATCAAATAGCAATTACAACAACAAAAAGAGAAGAATACTGTGCTAAGCTAAACCCCTTATGCCTCAAAAGAACCTATGTCAAACCATAACATTGAAACATTCGGCGAGTTAAATGAAAAAAGAATAAATTCATGTTAGAGTCACCAAAAATAGTAAAAGAAGTCTGATACAGAAGAACTAATAATGATAGATAAATTTGGTCTCTTCACATTTATTTTCCTCTTTAAATACTTTTAGATACATTCGAGCACAAATGCAAAATTTTGAACTATGACTGCTAATAAGCTCACTTAACTCTTTATTTATTTGTGCAAGAATAACATTAATGAACAAGAAAAAAGGAACATCATCAAAGAAATGTATATTGTCTGTTGTATTGTACTTCGCCTATGAGGGAGGCTGAGGTTGAACCAATGGGCTAACTTAGCTTCTCAAATTCCCTAAATCTCATCCCCAATCCATTCAAGGTGGGTCATAAAATTAGCCTACTTATTGTTCAGTTCCGATATCACTATATTTTTCTTTCTCAAATATACTTACATATATAGATATATTTATGAATATATGCCCTTGTTATAGGCTGTCACTACCTTATTTTGCTCACATTACAACTTTTTCTTCACAAGCACCTTCACGGTCGTTTTAGAAGTAGCACCAACAGGAAGTATGATTCAGCAGATAATTAAACTTTGTTGGAAATTGAAACCTAATTCAATTTTAAAAAACTTATTTTCATAAACAAGCTATCAATCTTATTCCATTAGAATGAGTATTTGTGTTATGCCTTATTATTCTACTTTGTTAACCAGGCATGTATGAAACAAGAGATAAAGAAAAACCAGAAAAATTAAACAAACAAAAAAAAGGAGCATTGGGAAAAAGTGGAGAAATAATGGTCAAAATGAATATATAAACCACCTTACTGAAAGCATACTGTGCAAGAATGTAAAGGAATAAAGTTTTAGGGGGAAAATAGTATACTACTAATAGCTAACCGACTTATCTCTTTGCCCCCGTAAGATTGAACTATTCTTCAATCTTTGTCTTCTTTCTTTTGATTTAAGAGAAAACAAACAAATAAAAAATCTGATTCAAAAATTGAGGAGAAAAAGAAAAGAAAGAGAAGAAGTTGGAGCCTATAGCTAGAAAATAAGATTTTAATCATCTTGATGAATGTAGAATCATTGAACAAACTTTTAAATGCAACGTCATTGTAAATAAAGGTTCTTAATTCAAATGGCAAAGTTAAAGTTTAACCCTCTAAAAGAACCATTGCATGCCAAGCCAAAATACATCTAACCAAATGATAAACAATGAGAAAAGATAGAATATCTATTAGCAATGATTTCTTATATAAGAAATTAAAAAAAAAAAAAAAAAGAACAATGGCGAGGTGGATGACAAACTGGGGGTAAAGCAAAAATCATCAAAAATAAAAGAAACATTGCTGTTAGAAAAGTAGAGAAAATAAGAATAAGAGGAAAATTTATGTATAAAACAAAGAGAATAAGAGGCAGAATAAACAAGACTGAAGTGATGAGAAAGCGACAAAATAAATGAACTATACAGTAAATGCTAAAATAGATTGACGAAACTTCATTCACTTTTTTAATATTGTTATAGATATAAGAGAACTTTAAATTTGTCAACTCTGTTGTCTGAATTTTCTTTTAATAATCATGAATATATTTGACCTGCAAATTATAAAACGATAATAATCCCTATCCTGATTGGGTAGCATTTTCTAAGATAGGCAAATTAAGTTAGGGTAGGGTTTGTTATATGTGATGATGCCCGATGAATGTTACTCCACAACTAATGTTTATTTTATATATTTTATATATGTGCCGTTTAGCACTTGAGTCCAGAACAGTTTAGAAGTAACAGAGGTCAGAAAAAAATACAAGCCATGCCGATAAATTGGTCGCTGATATCTAATGAACATTTTGTTTTTGTTTTTTTTTTTTTTTAAATCTCAATACTAGTCAAGAAAAGGTAGAGCTCATTACTATTATGTCACAATAACGGCTGTTATTATTACAAAACAAATGCATTCTCTTGTAGCAAACTGCTGTAAGCGCCCCCTTCCGCTCTATTAACGCACTATCATTAAATGTGCATGAAAGAAAAAAATACTTACCGAAATTATTTTCTTTATGATCACAAAAGCAAAAAAGGTGTCGTTACTTATCAACTCATAATTAAGAAATATGACATGCAACTTTTTTTAAATAGATGTGCATATATTTACGAGCAAGTAATCTAGTTGGTATTTTTTTTATTTATTTATAGGTATTATTTTGACAAATAAAAATATTTTTTTACATATTATTTTATATTAAAAATAAGAGAGAGAAATAATATTAACGATGTATTTTTTTTTATACACTTCATTATAGTTTTTGAATTATTATTAGACGATAATCTAATGATTAAAAAAAAACCTACACATAAGTTAAATAAAATACATACTGGAGTGGCAACCACACCTATATATATTGTATATATACGGACATATGTGTTCGTAAATATATGTCTTTATATTATGTTAAAAAGTCTTGTTTTGTTCTTAATAGGTGTCTTAAAATTATTGTCTGTTAGTCTTTGAACACAAATGAATAACATAATTAATACAACATCAATTTTGGTATTAGTTACTAAATTTTAATTTGGAGAAAAAAATGGGACGTTAATTAGTCTTCCAAGATTTAATAGATAAAAAAAAAATTAGGGAAAGAAATAATGTTTTTAAAATTCAAGGGCGTAAATTTAAAGTTTATGGATTTTTTTTTATTATTTAGGAACCAATAATAAGTGTTGGAGCGGTTTCTCACCAGCCATCCACGTGTCTCGAACTGTTGATGCTGTATTCTCCAAATGTCCACGTGTTCTTGCTGTACCAAAGTACTCTGAACTCCAAGCAAGATCGGAGAGGCGGGGGTGGCTACCTGCAAAGACTCTCCGATGCTTAAATCAGTGGTTTATCTTTGATACAGGGTAGCAAGGAAAATATTTCAGTGTGAATTTGTATTTGTTACTTGTTTTCAGGCTTTTCTCTATATTTCTATTTTTTAAGCGTACATGCCCCTCTCGAGAATGCATCGCTCTCATATATGTAGTCCTGAGATTGTGAACTATGCGGGTCTCAATCTCAGGACTGAGTACCTTTCTCCTCAAAATCTTTTTCAGCAGTTACGGGCCGAGATTTCTGCGATCTCCTCTGTGTTACCGTAGCCTGATTTCCGCCGCCTCCTACGGCTTCAATCTGTCAGGGGTAAGATTTAGGTAAATCACCGTTCTGTCAGGATGGCTTATCCCTTGCGCACGCCTACCCAGGATCGTATTAAATGTTCTGTCTGGGTCTGGAGCCGAGAGTTGCTTTTCATTATATTCAGTTGGAAGACTCCTGGGGCTTCTGACCCTCCCAACTGTTGAGGTAAGGGCCACTATACTCAGGTGGCAGACTCTTGGGACTTCCGATCCCCATCTGTCGAGGTTAGGGTCAGACTGGGCCAGACTGTCCAGGGTCAGTAATGGGCTCAGTCCTAACTTCAGATGGCCCAACGACCGATTGTGAGATCACGTGCGACCCGCGTGGCCTTCCGCATGGCATATGGCTTGGGAACGGGTCCCACAACTGCCCACATTTCCCTACTTGACAGACTCGTGTCCATCAAGTGGGGAAACCGTCTCTCCGTTCCTCCAATCTGGGGGAAGCACGTGGTTCCACTCTTATCGATGTGGAGGTACGCCATCCCATATTACGAGATCTGTTTGAATTTTGAAGTTCTGACTGCTCGGTTTCCCTTATTCTCCCCTTTCCAGAAAAACTCTTCGGCTTCTCCTCTATAAAAACCGTAGTTGTGTTCATTTGCCATTTTGCTAAAATTTTCAATCATTCTAAACTCATAAAATCCTGTGGTTTCTGTTCCCTTCTCCTCTAAAGACTCTCACTCTTTTAGTCGCGTTACGATCTAATGGCTTTAAGTTAAAACCAAGAATTACAACCCGTTATGGATTCAGAACTAGATTCACTGAGGAGGTTGCTCTGCCTCCCCGGAGGAGTGATGCTGCAACGGGTTGAGGGCCCTGCGGACTGGTACCTTCGTCCTTGCGTCCCTGAGGGTTCCATCGTCCTGGGCAGAAAGCATCTGGACTGGCTACGATTCCCTCTTCCTCCCCTAATCCACCAATTTTTTGCCTTGACGGGAATCCATCCGATGTAGTTAAATGCAAACAGAATCATGATTCTGATGGGACTTTCTGCCATGTCAGTCATCTACAACACGCATATTAACTTGGAGGTGGTCTTTTATGCTTATAAGCTCATCCAGTTTTGCAGAAGTATAACTCTCGTTATAACATGTTTTGGCCGAGTTTGACCCACGCGTGTGGTTGGATTTCTCCGACCCCAAATGGGACCGTGCTCGGAACCAGCTCCAGGGATTGGTCGACCATTGCTTAGATCCGTCGTTGCAAAGGAGAAGGCCTGAGCTTGGCTCTTATCGGGAACAAACAGGGCATTATCATTCCGACGTCTCCTTAAGAGTCCGCTCTAAACCTGTACCTCGCAAATAGGGCTCATGAGTGCTCACCACTATTAGCCATGCGTTTTATACTTTTAGGACATAATATACAGGTTTTAATTTTGATTTCTATCTTCACGTTTGGTTTGCCTCTGGACTACTTCCAACGGGTAAACTCCAACTCCGTTCACACCCTGACCATGCAAAGATAGATCATCCCTTGGCTAGAGTATGTTTCCCTTTAACTCTTCGTGTAGTCAAAACATTCCTTATGGAGGGTCCACTTCCAACGGGTGGATTCTGACCCTACCTTCCTTTAGCTCTTCGTGTAGCTAAAAGCGTTCCTTCAGGGGTCCGCTGGTTGCTTTTGGGTTGCGCACCCCTTTTTCCTTTGTACGTTTTCTTGGGTCATCGATAAGTGTTTTATTGCACGATTCGATTCCCAGAGCACGCTCGTTTTCGAGGTTTGCTGACAAGTTTTTGGTGCGTAGCTATCTCCTTTTCGCACGTTTTTTCGGGTCGTCGACGAGCGACGTGAGTCCCAGAGTTCGGGCTTTTTCGAGGTTTGTTGGCAAGTTTTTGTTTGCACAGCAGTTTACTCTTCGCACGTTTTCTTGGGTCGTCGGTGAGCGACGTGAGTCCCAGAGTGCGGGCTTTTTCGAGGTCTGCTGGCAAGATTTTGTTGCGCAGCAGTTTCCTTTTCGCACGTTTTCTCGGGTCGTCGATGAGCGACATGAGTCCCATAGTGCGAGCATTTTTGAGGTCTGCTGGTAAGATTTTGTTACGCAGCAGTTTCCTCTTTGCACATTTTTTCGGGTCGTCGACGAGCGACGTGAGTCCCATAGTGCGAGCATTTTTGAGGTCTGCTGGCAAGATTTTGTTGCGCAGCAGTTTCCTCTTCGCACATTTTCTCGGGTTGTCGATGAGCGACGTGAGTCCCATAGTGCGAGCGTTTTTGAGGTCTGCTGGCAAGATTTTGTTGCGCAGCAGTTTCCTCTTCACACGTTTTCTCGGGTCGTCGACGAGCAAGGTGAGTCCCATAATGCAAGCGTTTTTGAGGTCTGCTGGCAAGTTTTTGTTGCGCATCAGTTTCCTCTTCGCACGTTTTCTCGGGTCGTCGACGAGCGAGTTGAGTCCTATAGTGCGAGCGTTTTTGAGGTCTGCTGGCAAGATTTTGTTGCGCAGCAGTTTCCTCTTCGCACGTTTTCTCGGGTCGTCGACGAGCGACGTGAG
>JXTB01000104.1:366227-404652 GCA_002914805.1 Parasponia andersonii | reverse complement strand
TCGAAGTCTCCCCTGACCTGACCCGCGATCAACTGCGAGTCGGTCTTCACGGCGATGCTATCTACTCCGAAGTGTAGTGCCAACTCAAGGCCTTGCAACAGTGCCTCGTACTCTGCCTTGTTGTTAGTCGCTTGGAAGCCAAGCCTCAATGTTTTCTCGACTCTGAGACCCGTTGGGGTCTGCAAGACTATCCCGATACCCGATCCTGAAGCATTTGTGGATCCGTCCGTGTAGAGCGTCCAGGCTGAAGAGGGGTGAAGCTGCGCCATCTGATTCAGGTCATGCCGCTCGCCAAAGGATTCGATTTCCACCAGAAAATCTGCCATGACCTGTCCTTTCTTTGCCGTTCGAGGCTGATACTCGATATCGTATGCCCCCAGCTCGATGGCCCATTTAGTCAGTCATCCCGACAGGTCTGGTTTGGCCAAGATTTGACGGATGGGAAAATCCGTATACACAGTGACCGAGTGCGCCTTAAAATACTGCCGGAGCTTCTTTTTAGCGTTGACTAGAGCGAGGACCAGCTTTTCTGCCACACTATATCGGGTTTCGGCATCTAGGAGCATGCGGCTTATATAAAACACCAGCTTCTGTTTACCGTCTTGCTCGATGAATAGTACGACGCTGATCGCTACTTCGGATACTGCTAAATAGGCATACAGACGCTCCCCTTTTGATGGGGAAGTCAGGATAGGTGGGTGACTCAGATACAGCTTGAGGTCTGCCAGTGCTCTGTCCTGTTCTTCCCCCCAGATGGTAGTAGAGTTTTTCTTCAGGCATTGGAAGAAAGGCTTGCATTGGTCGAACATCTTGGATATGAATTGGCTGAGAGCGGCTACCTTCCCGGTCAGGCGTTGGACCTCTCGAACGGATGAGGATCTCTGCACATTTGCGTCGAGGTCAGCTGGGTCGGATTTGCTTCAATACCCCTCCAGCTCACGATATGTCCCAAGAATTGCCTAGAGGATACCCCAAATGCACACTTCTTGGGATTCAGACGCATCTGATGGTGCCTCAGGATCTGAAAACATTCGTCCAGGTGCCTCAGATAGTCTGAATCCTCCCGACTCTTCACGACCATGTCGTCGATGTAGACCTCTATAGTCTTTTCTAGCAGCCTGGCGAACATCTTATTCATGAACCTTTGGTAGGTTGCCCCCGCGTTCTTCAGGCCAAACGATATACGTTTGTAGCAGTACAGACCTCGCTCTGTGATAAAAGCCGTGTGGATCTGGTCTTCCACGTACAGAGGGATCTGGTTGTATCCGGAGTAGGCATCCAGAAAGCTCATTCTATTGAATCCCGCCGTCGCGTCTACTATTTGGTCGATTCTTGGCAGGGAGAAACTATCCTTCGAGCAGGCCTTGTTCAGGTTGGTGAAATCTATGTAAATACGGTCGTCACCGTTTTTCTTCTTCACCACTACCGGGTAAGAAACCCATCGCGGGTATACGCATTCCCTGATTAGACCGTTCTCCAGTAGCTTTTCTACCTCCTTGTTGATCACCCTGTTTTTCTCTGGTGCGAATCTTCGGGGCTTCTACCTGACTGAGGGGAAATGGGGGTATATATTCAGCCGGTGACAGGAGTGTGCGGGGTCTATCCCTGGCATATCATCATGGGACCACGCAAAGACGTCCTCATTCCGCTTTAAGAATCCCAACATTTCGTTCTTTTGCTCCTCGGGTAATGAGGCTCCAATTAGGATCACCTTCGCCGGTTCTTCCTTTTTCAAAGGGACCGCTACCAGCTCCTCAATCGTGGATTCCGGACCATCAGGCTCTTCTTCGATTTGCCTCATGTACGCTTGCAGGTGGTCCTTTGATTGCTATCCGTCCCCAGATGCGGCGCTTGCACTTGCATCGGCTCCCCTCAGGGCAGCTGAAAAACACTTCCTTACAGAGGCCTGGTCCCCCTTGATGTCAATCGTGTATGTACCATCCTTTGACAGACATCTCAAGACCTGGTAGAGGGTGGACGCGACTCCATGCATGGCGTGGATCCATTCCCTTCCCATAATGACGTTGAAGGAGGACTGGCAGTCTATGACGATGAAGTCCACGTCCAAGCTCCTCTCAGCTGCACAAACATTAAGGGTCACGACGCCCAATGGGCAGACCCTCGTGCTGTCGAAACTGAACAGCGGTTGACAGGTCGGCCTGAGTGCGCTTCTATCCAAACCCATGTTCTCGAATGTGCTAAGGAACAGGATATCGACACTACTTCTACCATCGACCAAGACCCTTCCAACCAATGCGGAGCCGATCTGCAGTTTAATCACCAAGAGATCGTCGTGAGGATGGCGCACCGTGGTTAGATCTTGCTGGGTGAAAATGATGAGAGCGGCGGGTGTGCAGCTTTCTCCCGACATCAAGTGGTTGACGGAGTGGCCTATCCCCCTCAAGCGCTTCGCCCTATCCTCGGCTCTTCTGAGGCATCTTTCTTTTTCCTCTTGATCGTGGGTCGGCTCTGGCCTGCCCACAATAGTCGGCACTATCCTGAGGGTCTGCTCTCCTGACCCAGAGGCTTGGGCCTGCTTCCCTTTCTCAGTCCTGGTGATGTCTTGCCACGGCATGGCTTCGTCGGTTTTCATGTACTGCTTCAGCCTGCCAGCGTAGATCGCCAACATGACTTGAGCATAAAGGTTGCGGCAGTGGACGGTGTTGTGCCCGAAGTCTTTATAGAATTGGCAGTACCTGTTCCTGTTCTTCATATGTTCAGGGACGCCAGATTTGGGTGGGTCTTTGAAAATGCCCATGTCCCTGTTTTGGAGGTAGATCACGTCGACCAGCGTGTTGAGCTCGTACTTGGGTAGAGGATCACGGGTCGTCTTCCTCCTCTTGCCTCCCTCCAGACCGTCTCGGACGGGGACTTCCTGCTTCGAAGCTGGCCCCTGGCCTGGCAAGGGCCTCTTCACCCCTTGCAGGGTCGGGGGTTGTACTGACGTCGTTGTTATTGTGGCAGAGGTCTTGGGCGCCTTCAGGTGGCTTTCTAGCATCCTGAATACCCCTTCCGACTTTGTCTGGACGTCTGCCATATCATACGGAAGATTTAGAAGGAGGTGGTCTGATAGCATTGATCCTGGCTGCAGGCTCCAGACGAACGAGCATGCGGCTTGGACCGAGTCGGCGTTATGGACTAGTGATATTACCTCGAGGAAATGCAAGAGGTATTCCCGCGGGGATTCATCTGCGGCCTGCTCCAAACGGTCTAGGTCTCGCATAGTTTTTTGTTGCCTTCGGACACCTGTGTACTGTTTAAGGAAAAGTCTGCAGAAGTTTTCGAATCCATTTATGGATTTTTCTGGGAGCTGCCTGAACCATAGTAGGGCTAGTCCTACAAGGGTCGTAAAGAAGATTTTGCAAGTCACGGCCTCGTCCCTGATCTCTAAGGCCATCTTCTGCTGGAAGTGGTATATGTGATCGAGTGGGTCAGTTTTCCCCTCAAACGGCCTGAAGGTTGGGGTCGTGAAATCCCTCGGTCTGGGTTCCATCTGGATCCAGTCAGCGAAGGCTGTCCAGTTGATGCCACGCACAGTTTGTTCCGCCAGATCATCGGGGGTCTGGCTATGATGGTTGCCGAGTCTCTTACCCAACTCTGCTATCATCTCTTGCTTCCAGTCGGGGGGCATATCCCCAGGGCTTTCATGGTGTCTTCTGCCCATCGCTCCCCTGGTTTGGAAAGGTCTTGACTGGCTTTGCCGTGCCCCCTGCATCCGTGACCCGGATAGGGCGGGAGCTTCTCCCTGCGGTTGGCTTCCGTACTCTTGTTGGACTTCTTCGTCGAAATCTTCCCTCTGCTGGGTCCTATCCTCACTCGCCAACAACCCTTCGAGGCGAGCGTTACCTCTGCATACCTCTGCGACCTCGTCCCTCAAACCCATGACAGCTTCATAGGCCATGTCTGCCTTCCAGTTTGCTTCCGAAAGGGCGGCGAGCATCTGATCCAGGTTCTGCTCCAAATCCGGTCGCGCTTCTCGGGAGCTCCCTTCTGCTTCAGGACGCGTGCTCCTGGTTGTCATCCTTGAGGGTGCCATCAGATGTTGTATGGCTTTTTTGTTCGTGGAGAGCGTGATCTGAGTCTCCCACTCTTTTTCTCACGCTCAACCGTGCTTCCCACAGATGGCGCCAAACTGTTGGAGCGGTTTCTTACCAGCTGTCCATGTGTCTCGAATTGCTGATGCTGTATTCTCCAACTGTCCACATGTCCTTGCTGTCCCAAAGTACTCTGAACTCCAAGCAAGATCGGATAGGCGGGGGTGGCTACCTGCAAAGACTCTCCGATGCTTAAGTCAGTGGTTTATCTTTAATACAGGGTAGCAAGAAAAATATTTCAGTGTGAATTTGTATTTGTTACTTGTTTTCAGGCTTTTCTCTATATTTCTGTTTTTTAAGCGTACATACCCCTCTCGGGAACGCATCGCTCTCATATATGTAGTCCTGAGATTGTGAACCATGCGGGTCTCAATCTCAGGACTGAGTACCTTTCTCCTCAAAATCTTTTTCAGCAGTTACGGGCCGAGATTTCTGCGATCTCCTCTGTGTTGTCGTGGCCTGATTTCCGCCGCCTCCTACGGCTTCAATCTATCAGGGGTAAGATTTGGATAAATTGCTGTTCTGTCAGGATGACTTGTCCCTTGTGCACGCCTACTCAGGATCGCATTAAATACTCTGTCTGTGTCTGGAGCTGTGAGTTGCTTTCCATTGTATTCAGTCGGAAGACCCCTGGGGCTTCTGACTCTCCCAACTGCCGAGGTAAGGGCCACTATACTCAGGTGGCAGACCCTTGGGACTTTCGACCCCCATCTGTCGAGGTTGGGGTCAGACTAGGCCAGACTGTCCAGGGTCAGTAATGGGCTCGGTCCTAACTTCGGATGGCCCAACGGCCGATTGTGAGATCACGTGCGACCCGCGTGGCGTATGGCTTGAGAACGGGTCCTACAAAAAGATTAGTATTTTGCATCAAAGTATACACACAATTTTCGAAGGGGGGGAAAAAAAAAACTCGTACCAAATCCACGAACTTGGGTACACAACCAAGTGTACCATATGTTCACTCTTGTCGTTTGGTCAGTTTGCCGCCACAATCTCCCGAACATATACACATACACGTCCCAAACTAATGAGAATCTCTCATATTTGAAAGCAGAACTCTTTAAGGCAATCAGTAAGACAAACCATCCATTTTGAGTATTCTATGTCTCCTCTTCTTTTAGCTATGAAGATCGCTAACCCTCTTTTTCTTGTAGGTATCTCGGACATTATCTTATCTATATCTCTTTTTTGTTTAGCTAAAAACACTGCAATGTCTTTTGGGTTGTGAGGAATAAGATTAGAGGCCTTCAATTTATTAAAACCGTCTAATGATATGAGACGATTATAATAAGGAAGGAGGTGAGTACTCGAAGGAGGTGAATTAGAGAGTGTGGTCCAGGTAGGGTTATATATTGTTGCTTCGGCTGCAATTTGTTTTTCTATAAGCGTTATAATTATTAGAATTGTCATAATAATCGACGTCATGATTTTGTCGAAATCGACTTTTGGCTCTGTAAGATATTCCACTATGTTACATCACAATTTACAGTATACTTTGAACCAGAAAGTGTGAGTTTAATTGAGTTGGTAGTGAGGTAAATTTTATTGTTAGCTTGAATTGAAGGATTTGGGACAATTTATGGGTTAGACAAATGTTACCACCAATTAATACCACCAATTAAAAAAACGAACTTTTACGCATGGCTCTAGGGATACAATTAAATGTACACGTAGTTTGAGGAATGGTGTTCATTTATTTATTTACATAGTTAAATGACCGCAACCACTATTATAGTAGTAATTATTAGTTGTTTAAGATTGATGTCTTTATTTTTCAGCTAGCGTACGTCGTGGAGTTCACAAGAATTATGGTGGCAATTAATATTATTAATTACTCTGAGCCATTGCACGTAACTTTATTATTTCGAGGGCCGAAGATAGTGCTATTATATTGTAACCATGAAAAATAATTAAGATTTGCAATATTTTTAATCTTCAAAAAAAAAACGGAATAATTTAATAATAATGTTAGTTTACCGAATAAATTCATGAAAGGATAGAAATAGGCAAAATTACAAGTTTATTTTTTGTTTTTGGGTAATGATCTCTTCGTGAAACTACGAGAATATAAGACAACACCATCTTTCGTGGGAAATTGGTAACTTTCGGCCGTTATATGATGTTTGAGAATGGCTGCTGTATTTTTTTTTTTAAATATAAAAAGCTGAGAAGCAATGTCAAGAGGACCACAGTGAATAGCTCGAAAAAAAAAAAAAAGCGTACTACTCTAGAATTAAAGTTGTCAAACGTTTGTGCCCATTAAAGTTACACAAACGTGCTATATTATGCCGCGCAGTTGTGTGCCTAAATATGACTGTTTATTTTGGGCCAAAATTATACATAATTTCAGTATCATTTTATAAATATTTTTTTATTTTTTTTTCAAATCATTCGTATGCATACAAAAAAATAAAAATTAACATAGTAAATTAAAGATAAAATTTTTTCTAACACTAAAGTAGAACAAAATATACTTGTGAAATATTGCAAACCATATTTGATTATATATTGTCATTCAATTAGGTTGATACGTGTATATTGGAAAGATAATTTAAAATAATACATGTGTAACATACTAACACGTTGTGCCTACTTAATAACGTGTTGTATTGTGCTGCACCAATGAGTCGTCTTGTATCATATCGTGCTCAACTTATCGTGCCAAAGTTATAAGCCCACCACAATCTACATAATTTGACGTGTTCATGCGACCCACATTTTGACATGTGTTTAAGTTATGTTATGTCTGTTATGTCATGACATATTGTCATGCCAATGGATAGGCCCATCATCTCAACAACTTTATTCTGAATATACAATATTAATGTCGTCGGAATAGGTTTTACACGTGTTAAAATAATCTACATTATAGCTTTTTTTTGGGAGTGGTGGGGGTTGGGGTGGGGGTGGGGGTGGTGTTAAATCTGTGTTGTAACTATATAAGGGCTGATATAATTTCATGGTTATGTTAATATCAAGCTACTTGGGTGATCGAGCAATGTACCAAAATTAACTGTAATATAATTAGTAAACTTAGACTATAAAAAGGAAAAAATAAAAAAGGCCAATGTAACCCGCTCCCAAAAACGTAAAAGTAAAAGGGAAAAAAAATAGAGTGCCGTCATAAAATTATAAATAATGTTTAGTATTCATCTTGTGTCCCATATTTCTAATATCACAGGATGTATTGTACGATTTATTAGCCTACAAGCGTTGAATAACATTTAATTTATTTATAATAAATTTTAATTTACTAATTGAATTTGTCAAAGATATTCTAATATCTTTTTAAAAAAAAAAATAAATATATAATATTTTAATTAAGTGATGAGACCCACTTTTGACACATTCTTTCCTTAATATTCTCTCATACCTGATACTCTCTCTCTCTCTCTCTCTCTCTCTCTCTCTCTCTCTCTCCTTTTCCTTTTCTTTTTCTCCTTCTTCCTTCTTCTTCTTTTTCATAAACTTAGTAAAACCAGCCACCACCATAGACGGCAAGCCGAAGCTTCTCTTCCCCATGATCGGCGTCGAATATTTCTGACAAATTAGCTCTGATAAGTCGATTTCTATTATTTGGACGTTTTACAAATTAATTTATGGCATAAATACAATTATTTCTGTGAAGTTGTTTTTGAAAATTATATGAGGTGGAAAAATAGATTGAATCATAAATAAATATGGTGGTATTGTATTAAAATAATATCCAATTAAAGAGAAACCTTAAATTGAAAAACATGATATTTTTCTAATTTGGGACAAAAGTGATACTTTTACAAAATTGAATATAGGATTGAAGTCTGTTACTATTCAAAGTAGGCAGTTTAGAAAACTGTCATTTTCAAAAATATTTATGTGAAAATGATATTTTTACAAATAATCAGCAAAGTTGATTTTTTTCACATATTTTTGAACGTGACATTTTTCTAAATAATTATATCATAATGATATTTTCTAAAAATATTTCAGAAAAGTGATATTTATTTAAATAAACAACAGAAATGATATTTTTCTAAATACATTGAAAAATGGACATTTTCAAATTAATTTCGAAAAGTGACACTTTTTAATTCTCGGATTTAGAGCCTGTTTAATGCTCGGGATCTCGAAATTGATTTTTGATTCAAATTTGGATTTAATGAGGTCGAGAAACGAATTTTGATATATAATATCGCTATATTTCGAAATGACATAAATTCCGAGACTCGTGAATAATATTGTTTTGCGTGCTATGTGCTCGGGTTCGGTCCGAGTCCGAATTAGTCAAACTATATGTCTAATCTAGCATTTTTGGGTACTCTGAATTCAGTGGTAAAATCCGTTTCACGATCTGAAGCTCCGATTGAAAATCGAGTTTTCAAACCTATTGATCAAAGATTCGAAAACGACGTGTGACTTTCCAAATGACACCTAAATGACGCCAAATTTTCCCTATAGCTCCATAGCAGTATTTGGATACCCAATTGATGTAGGAGTTCAATTACTTAGTTTTATACGTGATTTAATTAAAAATTTACTTTATGACTATCTTGTGAAAAATTACGAATTAAATAATATTTTAATGAACTGTTGGAAAATTTTGGATTATTCTGGAATTAGACCGTGTGACTTCCATACATGTTTATAAAATCGTGATCTTGAGTGATTTAGCGGATTTCCTACCTAAGGTACAATAAATTCCAGAATAACATCAAGCGGAGTTTTAAAGTATTGTTTGGTTATGTTCTGCATAGTTATAATATATATCTTGTTACATGTTGTACATACCATAGGATCACACATGAGATACATCTTAGGCATTGCGGTATTGTACTAGGCGGACTAGTACACCCGCCTTCGGTGAGAGCCCATAAACTTACACGAGATTTTTCTCTGATTATTCTTATTCGGTAGGTGTAGGTATTCAGTTGCTCCTCCAGTTTAGTATGCTAGACATATGGGTATCTCTACGGTTTTCAGGAATAGTTATCAGGCAGAGAGTACTTAGTATATGTAGTACGAGTTACGCTAGTTTGTGATAAGAGGGTGTGAGCTCATGGGGGTTGATTTGTGATATGTACAAATGTATATTTCTGGTTTTGGTTTTAAATATGTGACTATTCTAGATATTAATTATTTTATGTCTAGTTATAAATGGATTTTGGAAGAGGTATTAACCATACAAGTTTGGTAAAATTGTAACAATTCAAAAAAAAAAGATAATTGAATTTTTACTGAGCATTTACATGCTCACCCCCTATTTCCTCTCCTTTCAGGTGTCAATTTATTTGATGATAATTATTCTGGTGGCCTGGCAAGTATGCTTGGTATATGCTTGAAGATCCAATCCTCTTCATTGGTTGGTTTGTACTCTGTATCAATTCCTATTTTCTAAGTCAAAATTTACTTAGTCAATAGTAATATATTTACTGAACAAATGTATGAGGATGATTTTTATTATTAAATCGAGTACTTGGAAAATAAAGTGATTTTAGGTAAGCTATTTAAATATCGGGCCTAGGATTTTAAATTGAACTGTTTCATTAAACTTCATGAAATAACACAAGTTTTTAAACTATAAATCACATTTCAATAAATAATTTCACGAAATTCTATATTTATCAAAAATATGTGAAAAATGAAATTAAACTAGTTTAAAGATCAAGTAATCGAATCCTTACCTCTATTGAGTGTCTAATTGGTGTTAAGGGTCTATGGAGAAAGTTTGGCATCATTTGGATGTTGCTTAGAGGGCCGTGTGTCGTTTTTGAACCTTTGATTTCTTGGTTTAAAAACTTGATTTTTAAACTGAGTTTCAAATAATGAAACAGACTTTACTATTGTATTCAGAACACTCAAAAATGCTAGATTAGATATATAATTTGTCCAATTAGAGTCGGTCCCCATTACATACAAATCGAGGCAAATCTGAGTCATCCGGTTTCATTTTTCATGCACATTTCAAAACATAGTCAATATGTATCTCATTTTTACCATTTTCAATATAAATTCCAAAAATGATATTAGTTTCAAAATCTAATGATCTAATCGAAAAGTTAACTCCGAAACTATTTATACACAAAATTGTCCAACGAAATTTAAATCAAATAGAGTAAAATTGAGATATGAAATACCTACTACAATATTGCTCATGAAGAGAGGAGTCCACGGCGATCAATTTCGCAATAAATGACAGTCGGAATCATCTCTGACGAGCAAAGTTGTCTGCAGTATTTTTGGCCATTTTTCAGCAATTACGAGCTCCGATGGGACCGGGTTCAGTGACGCGGTGATCGTCCGGCAATGGCACATCATTTCCGAGTAGTGGTAAGCTTTAACAATGGCCAGACGAGGAGCTATAATAGCTGGCCATAGGGAGTTCATTGCGGGAGCCTCGTGGGAGAAGAAGAAAAAGATCATGGATTTAAAAGAAATTTCAGAAACTGTAGCATCACATGTCAGTTACTGGTTAATTGGGCATTGTTTTGTTTATTTATACTGAGATCCAATTTTCTAAAAATCTTCTCAAAAATATCCTTAAATAATTACACTTTGACCCCCAAAATTTGAACTTTCTTCACACTTATATCCAAATGAATCTAGACCAAAATTCTGTCCAAATTCTTTTTTTTTCGGTATAAAGACACACAAAACCTTCGTTTAATTTGACGGGTTTTACCCTCATTACAAGAGTAGTACTCAGTACCCATTATAGTACTAAAACTTGTATTGTAATAAAGATAAAACTAAACCATGATTTATAGAATCTCAAATCTAGCTAATTCTATCATGAATAATTCATGAGGAGAGAATTTTCTAATCTGTTATCATGGTCAACAACTAATCAGATAAATCATTAGTTTCTTCAAACAATATTATATAAGTTTATTTGATGAATAAACAATATGTTTTTTTTTTTTAAATAAATTACGTACAACGTAACTCGTACGTCTTCATATTGTGTAATATATATACGGTTTTGTTGGCCTAATAAACTTATGCCTCTCGATTGGCTTATGAGTCCTTTCTTCCCTTCTCAAAAGGTCAATAATAATGTTGATTATCCATAGTATTATATTATCTCCGGAATTTGTCATCATCAGGTCATGCATGAGTATATATTCTCTCCATCTTGAATCACGATTTAACGCGTCACCACCCCAATTAACTTTAAGTACGAAAGGATAGTCATTAGCAACACATAAAGTTAATCTAACATTCTCTGTGGTACTAAGTACTTGTGTTAAATAAATAATCATCTATTGATCATTGTCTTAGTTTGTAAGTCGATAATTATGTTTTATTTATTTATACCCAACTTGCAGTCCACAACGAAGTCAGTACTGAGTAATATAATTGACAAATTGGTTAAATATTTCTAAATGACTTCTTTGGAAAAAAAAAAAAGAAAGAAAGTAACAGTAAATTAATCAAAAATACTTAATTACTTTTTGGGATTTAAGTTAACAGAATATGATGGTTAAATACTCTTTATGCATTTTGAAGAACTGAAGGCTATATTTTTTATTCGCAAAACACTAAAGTAAATATATTGTATTTTTTAATAAAATCCAGGAGATACTTACATATTTTTTCTCGCGTATAAATTTTAAATCGTGAATTCATGATCGTCATCAACATATTGGATAACTAAATTAGCCTCGATATTGGACTATGGAGGTCCACTGTTGTCCAACTCCAAAATCGTCTAACTTTTTTTTCCCCCCTTTTACTGATTGTAAGCTAAATTTATAAACCACTGTTCCAGGAACTTTCATAAATGTGAGAATTTGGTCCTACGAAAATAAATAATTTATTTAGTTCTTGAATTTATGTTTAAATGCAATTTAATCCAAATTACTGGAAATTATTAATGTTAATTAACAAACTTCTCATATGTTTATATACATCACGTGTTTAGTTAGAAAACACAAAAATAATTTCAATAATTACCTTTATATCACTTTCATTTTCTTCTTCGATCTCCCGAATTTTTTCTTAAACATCAGTTAATTTGAGGCTCCTTTTCTAGTATGAAAAATGCGACTAAAAAATATAGAAATTTGTTGAGCAATAACTAATATGGTTATGTCCAAAATTTAATATTGCTTTGGACTAAATTATCAAACTTTCATTCAACATGTATATTCTTTTTTATTGTTGTTCTGTAATTTTTAAATCATGATTTTCTCTTTTAGATGTTTTTTTTTTTTTGGATCATCCTCTTTTAGTTGTTGTATTAATTGTACATGTAACTAATAATTTTTTGCGTTCGTGTTCTCTTTGGCATTTCAGTAAGTGCTTTTGGCATTAATAGCCCCTATGTCATTCGTGGTTGACAAAATGGTCTTTGAGTTATTATTTTTTGTGATTAAGTCCTTAAGTTTTAAAATTTTTGACAATTAAGTCTTTTTCTTGAGCAATTATTAAAATATTAGATAGAATTAAATATTTTCAAGTTACATATAAGGTTTTTGAAGGTCAAAATTAATATTTTATTAACATTAGTTGGAATTAAAAGGAAAATAACTAAAAATTAATAACAATTAACAACATAATATAAAAAATTAAAACAATAGAAATTTTCAAGAATTCAAAATTTCTTTTAAAATTTCTTTCTATTACTCTTCCAAGCTAATTAGTATTAGTAAAATATTAGTTAGTTTTAGTGAAATATTAGTTTATTTCATTTAAACATATTCAATTTCATAAAAAATTTAACATCAACAAACAAAAAAAAAAAGACTTAATTACCAAAGCAAGGATCTAATTGCCAAAATAAATAACTCATAGACCATCTTGCTAATCGACAATAACATAGGGGTCAAACATGTCAAAAAAATAAGTATGCAAAATTTTTTTAAAAAAAAAAAAAAAAGAGTATGAAATATCAACAATGTTCCATTTTGTATGATAATCAAAGGCATACCCCAATTTTCCATTATTAAAAAAATGGGCCTAAGGCCAGCCCCATTATGGGTTGAGCCGTCTCCGCCATAACAATATATATTAAAATAGAACTAGAAAAAAAAGCATTTGATTAATATTCTTTTAAAGAATTAACTAATCTTCATGTAAAAAAAAAATAAAAAACTGTCTGCTGAGAGTTACTTGAGCTCCTTTAAATCATGACAGGATAAAAAGAGAGCAGGTAATATCGGGCCAATTTGTCAACAGTATTCCAAACATTGGCAAGCAAGTCCTGGCTGTTTTAAAATGAATGTTGATGCTTCTCTCTTGTCGAATAGTCACCGCATGGGTATGGGAGCTATTATACGAGACTATACTGGCCAAGCGATAGCCGCACTATCCAAGAAGCTTTCGGGTATTACTCTGCTAAAGACATGGAGGCAAAAGCTTTATGCCTTCTTCAATGGGCTAAAGACTTGGATTTACCTCTTTTAAGTTGTAGAATCCGATACTTTGTCTGTAGTTAATAGTTTCAATAATTATAGGCAGTTTCATCTTGTCTCTGGGGACCTTCTTAATGATGTGTCTTTTTTATTGTCTCTTTTTTTTTTTTTCCAGGTGTTCAGGTAGTTCATATTTATCGGTCTACTAATAAATTATCAAATATGTTTTATAGGCCACGGTTATAGTCTCTCGCAGAGATTGGTTCCGTTTATATTTTAGCTAATATAGGTCATATTTTAATTAATCTATATTGAGTAAAACATGACATATGTTAGTTAAAATATAAATAAGACTGATCTTATCGACGAGACTATATCTATCTCATGTTTTATACAAACAATAGTCTCTATCTCATGTTTTATACAAACACGTATTGATGAGGTTTCAATAGTTACGGCTCCATGGATAACCATCATAAAAATTTATATTAGTATTAAATAGCATGGATATTAGTGTAAGCAAGAAATATAAATAATTATATGTAATCCTCCACAAGTTTTATAATAGGTTAACATTTGGTATTAATTACAAAGATTTTTTTTCCAGTTCTGCAACAAGTATCTTTTAAGAAAATCTAGATTTAATAATGATAGAATTTCGTGTCTTCTCAATTTTCTATTTTTGATTTGTTATATTAATTTAATTAGTTAGTTTTTGAAAATTAGATTTTTGGAACAATTGGTCTCTTGACTATGTAAGTGACTATGTAAGTGTTACAATTTAGTCTCTATACTTTCAATTATATTATGATAATTAAGTCTCTTAATTAGTGATTACTAGCAATATAGTCCTTGATCCTTTATCGTTATGTAAAACGGAAAACATTTAGAAAAACAAAAGCTGATAAAAAAATTCAGAAAAAAATTTATATGAGAGAAGGGGAAAAATTAAAAAGAAAAAGAAAAAATAAGAAGAACAGAATGTAGAAAAAATCGCACCTCCTCCAACAAAAACACTCAGAAAATCAGTCTCAGTAAATCCCGAAAAATCAATATTCTTGTATCCCTAAACACCCATAGAACAATCAAGACCAGGTCGTCATCATCTCGCTGCAGAAATGGGTTCTTGAATTTTCATTTCGAGAATGTGAGAGGGAAGATAAAGCTTGAGAGATGTATTCTAATCCTCTTGAAAATAGAAGAACAACAACCCATCAATATATATATTTAAAAAAATTGTTTGTGCAGATGAAGAACTTAAGAAAGATATTTATTTGTGGTTGCAGAAAACTTCCCCAAAAAGACACAAAAAAATTATATACGCCTCTATAAATCATCTTCTAGAGCATTTAGTTCAAAGCTCAATACTTCTTCAAATCCACTTGCTCTTTTTCTTTAAAAATTATTTCGTACACAATCGACCTACGTAGAGACTGAGGATGCAATACCTTTCCGATTATGGCTCATTTGGTTTTCAACAAAATCTAGAGAGAAGAGAGAACGATTCTGAGTTATTTGTTTTTATTTATTTATGTACCTTTATTGGGAATCTAGAGAAGAGAATGGGATAAAGAGAAGTGAGAGAGATGAAGAATGAATATTGTATTGGTTTTCTCTCCTAATTTTTCATTCTTTTTATTTTGTTAGAACACTCATAATTTATATTTTGTTTAGATCTAAATTTTAAGTTAAATATATTTTTTAGTTGTTTTTTATTTTCTTATATTTTAATCTAAATATATTTTTATTTCTCATATGTTAATCTAAATTTGAAGTTATTTTCGAGGTAATTTACGTTTGAGGAGTCTACTAAATCTTTGTGATGAAAAATAAGACTCGCTCATTAATGTTTTTAAAACTAACTCAATTGTCATATCACATATGCAAAATTACTTAGATACTTTATTTTTTCAATAAACTTCAACTATTTTAGCTGACACCAATGATCTTGATCCCGATCCCGCGGTGGCACCTCCACTCGATTAGGGTCGAAAATTTCAATTGTGGTCGAACTTCTTCGGTCACATATCCTAGTAGTTCCAATCATTTTTCAACCAATAACTGGAAAATTTTGACTGGGTTGAAGTCACCGATCGAAATTTTCGACCAGCGTTCGATTGGTGTTCGACAGTAGTCGAAAAATTTCGACCCCAGTCGAATATGGTCGGCCGTCTTCCCAACTTTGTCTCCATCATTTTTTATTTTTTCGACTTAGTCAAAAATTTTCAACTAGGATCGAATCAAGGATAATTTTAGAACTCTGAAATATTCATTAAATGATATGACAATAAAAATCTCACTTTTGTAAATGATTTATAAGTTATCCATTTTTTCATCACATGTATTAAAAGAGGGTTAAAATTGATAATCCCCCTTATTTTCATTATCTTTTATTTCTTTAAATTTTTTTATGAACTTTTTAACCCTTTCTATTATGCATTAATGGTGAAGGACTTGACTGCGAGCAATTATTAAGTCAAGAGACTAAATATTAAAAGTTCAAGGACCAAATCGAAACACTTTAACTATTTAAAGGACCAATTGTGCCATTTGAGTTTTGGAAATTGTGTTCTATTTGATAAAAAACAAAAAAAAAAAAAAACACACACACACACACATAAGAAAAAATAATTAAAAAAAAAACAAAAACCTAAAAGTTAGATAAATACTCAAATTATTTTCCATTCTTATTTTATTATTGGAGTTTAAATGAATCCATCAAAAAGATAATATATTTATTGGAAAAAATAATAAATAAATTTTTAAAACTAATGATATTTGGATACAATATTTATTTTTAGCTAAGATTATGTGACCCAAAAATTTTGTTTGTAAATCACATACCAAACATGATGCATTTTTTATTATGAATCCCTCCAAAAGATAATCAAAATTTTAAAACAAATTTTTTATAAAAAATTCCCTAAAAAATATTCTCGAATTTTTAAACAAAAGGTTTAAAAATAATTATTGAAAAATATAGCCAAATTCTAAGGATAACCAAATTTAAAAAATATGCATATGGACATATATAAAGTACGATTATTGTTCATTCAATTATCACATATAATGTGTGTATTAAATTAGGGACTTGCTCTTCATTTTTAATCAAAGTAGTCACAATAATGTGCATATGACCTAAAGTAAGAATGATTTGTTACAACAAAAAAATATGAAACATGAATGTGGTTCAATTGTCACAAATAATATTAAAAAAAATATATGAAACATGAGTGTGGTTCAACTATCACAAATAATGTGTGCCTTAAGAGGCTTGCTCTTTGATTTCAATCAAGATAGTCACATGGACAATACAATGCATCTGACGTAAAGTATGAATATGGCTCAATTTTCAAGTATAATATGTGCCCTATTAATTGGATGTCTAATTTTGATCGAAATAATCATAAAGATACACATATTGTATATGTGACCTAAAGTATGATTCATTCAATTGTCAACATAAATATATATATATATATATATATATATATATATATATATATATATACGTTTCCTAAAAGACTTGCTCTTTGATTTTGATCGAAGTTAGTCACAGATACACAATATTATATATAAAATATTTAATGTAAATGAATTCATTGTCACGAATTATATTTGCTTTATATATTGACCTGCTCTATACTTCAATCAAAGTAGTCATAGAGAAACAATATTGTGCATATGCAACCTATATGTAACCTAAATTGTAAATGTAGTTCAATTGTTACATATAATATGTGCATTAAGAGATTTCTCTCTATTTCGATTAAATAGTCATTTCGATTAAATAGTCATAAAGGCAAATTACTGTCTATCCGACCTAAAATATAAATAGAGTCTATTTTTTAATTGTCATGTATAGTGTGTGCTCTAAGCTAAGGATCGCTTGCAAAATAATGTAAAGAATCAAAATTCAATCCCTTTTTCTCCTTTTTCTTTTTAAATTTATGTAAAATTAGGGTTATTTTTAATTTTTCTCAAACTAAAATTTTATAGCTTTTCAAAAATATATTTGTAATAAAATTTTAATTTACGCCCCTTTCCAAAAATATCACTATTATAACATATCAATTTATATTTTCCTCCCTAACGAACGCGCACTAAGAATGTTCTCATCTATTTTTACCTAACCATTAGTTTGTTATTTTTTTCCCCCTTAATTTTCTTTTTAAATTTTCGTCTACAATTATGTTTTTCAGGGTAATCAATTAATTCTTATTTTTTCAATGCTTATTATTCATGTCAATTTATAAAACTCAATATATGTGGTTCGATTATGTCACTTTTTGCCTTTCAATTATTTAATTTGGTGGTTTCTAAATGGAAGCTCAAACTATAAGTTTTAGGCGTACATTCGTACCTGAACTTTGAGTCCTTTAGTATATTGGTCCATAAATTACTGTTTTTTGGCATTTAAATCCCCAAATTTCATTTACTTTAGCATTTAAATCATTATGCATGTTAAAGATACCAAAGCTCCATTCAAGGGGATGTGACATTTTCTCACTTGTTTTTTCAAGGGCATTGAGTGGAATTTGGAAAAAATTTTAGTGTCGCAAGCTTGTATTTGTACAAAAGTAACCAATTTATATTGGTTGTTTGATTAGATGTTGAATTCATCTAGAATATTACCCGCAGCATGTGGACTTATGGGAGATACAATTAACCAAAAAAAAAAAAATGTAATACCCAATAATTGTAAATGAGTTGTAAAAAAAAAAAAAAACTATAAATGAAAATAAAAGGCACCAAGACATAACTTGCTTAATATCTTAATTTACGTAATTGAAAACGATAACTAGAAGATATGTAATATTTCTAATTTTTTAAATGCCAAAAAACGTACGTATACTGGAAATAAAAAAACTAATTGCTTTAAAGAGAGGATAATTAGGAGAAATATATCAGATTTAGATGACAGCCAAGTTCACTAAATTTTTTTGAAAAACAACCAAAAAAACCCCAATATTATTAATAGTATTTTGTCAACAATTAATGTATTTGATATGCTTAGGGAACATAAGTTGTTTTTCTTAAATTAAAATTTCATTTAAATAAATAGATTACTATAGTTAAAAATGTCATGTCAGTACGTCACCAATAAACTGTCTATTAAAAAAGTATTTAATAAGATTTATAATTTCAAAACTATTGACTATTATAAATTTGTTGACCAACTATCCAATTAATTAGAATTGTCTAATCTTTATCCAATGATTAAAATAACGATTAAAATAACAATAACCACCTATGGGTAAATATTATACGACCCATTAAAATCTCATTCATCCCTTCTCTATTGTCGTGATTTTTCTAAACTTTTGTTTCTTATCTTGAAAATATGTATTTGCTTGGAAGTTAATAGATTATGGAGAAAATAATATTTTTTAGAATTTTAATTAACCTTCTATCATGCATACTCTTAATTTATTAAACAATCATTTCAGATTAAAGTATATATAAGTTTTATTGCCTGTTAGTATGTGGTTACGAAGAGTTAAGAAGTTTGCTGATTCCATTAACTTGAGTGTAAAATGGAGAATTGGGAAGTGTTTTTTGAAATTTAGGTTGGAACATATTCATATGTCTCTCGGATTGTGGAGGGTCGATCATGTATTTCTTGGTTTAACTTTGAGTCATATCTAACTCTACAAAATTTAAACAAAGCTCCAATCTGTGTGCATGAGAGACAACTAGGATATATGCCTTTCCAACCATTAAAAGCCAATAAAGGCTATTGTTTGATCTCTTAATCGATGGTGGTATGAACTCACTGAAACGTTAAGTGGAACGTAAAAATCTCTAAATGGTCAACCTTGCTTGGTAATGCATATATACTTGTCATTCACTAGCAAGTGTGCGATTAAAAATACTTAGTTTGACTAATGACAAGAAACATTTTTATCTTGAGTGCCAATATTAAGTCATCACAGATATTTAACATGTTAAAAGAAAATTAGTTTCCATTATCTTCATTTGGGCTTCAGTTTGAATACTTTCGCCTTTGGGCTTCCTTGAAATGGGCCTTTTAAGTTATGGTCATAACTGGGGTGAATTGGATCGACTATAGAGCACCACTTGAAGCCCAAAAAGTGAAAATTTAAGAAAGCTGTGATCCCCGNTTCTCAATAATATAAAAGTTCCAGAACTTTTGTACTAATTTTCCTTTTTTTTTTTCTTTTACTTGGGAGAGTGAGAATCTAAAGTCAGGTCCTTCAAATTGAGAAAAATTGTGATTATTATTAGAGTATGTCTGCAACCAAAATTCCTGTGTCTTTTTATTTCAATGATATGTATATCAAACTCCATTTTCATGTAATTGCATAGGCTATCATTTGCATTTTGATGAGATTTTTGATCTACTAAGATTATTCCCAATAATTGAAATTGCAACCATCTATAAATATGAGTAAAATTAAAGACACACATAATATATACACAATGATACATCATTAATTTTAACTATAGATCATTTTTGAAATATGGTCTCATTGTGTATATGAGTGGGTAAAAACAGTGTGTATATTTTGTATATATATTATGTGCCCCTAGCATTACTCCATAAATTATATTTTTACAACCAATTTGGAAATTAAAGATGCAAATATATTTTTGGTGATCTTAAGATGAAAGAAACAGAACAATACTTCTAAAAAAAAAAAACGTTTTTTACTTATTAATATGACAGTTTTCTGACCAAGTAATATTTAAGTAACATTACCTCTGACCAAGTAATATTTAAATAACATTACTACATTTCTGCATGCTGCATTCATTGGTAAATAAACCATATCTTGTCTTCAATATTCCTCTGAAAGTAAAATAAAGAAACAACAAATAAACATGAAAATCAATGGGATCCAATCTACTCTAGCGTTTTCAGTCTAAAAAAATAAAATGCAAGTCCTACTATAGCGCGAAGATTTCATTTGAGAATATGCCTATTAATAATTGACTTATTCACCGGCCACACCAACCTCACAGTAAAACTGTAAAAGACTATACTCTTTTCAGATTTTTTTTTTTCCCCATAAGACTAAACTATAAGTTGTCACAAGAAAGACAACTTAGTTAATTAAATAATTAGTAAACAAATTAACCATAGGCATAGAAACAATGGTGAAAACTAAACTAAAAAGGATAAATAAATAAATAGAACTAAAAACCAAAAAGGTTGTGATGAACATATCGAGCAAAAACATGGCTCAAATGCCTTTAATTAGTCCAACAAGGATGAGAGCATGGTTGGTTGCCCATGGCATTTTCTTCATTGGCATTTAGTATTTCTCCACCATTTAGAGACCAGAGAGCATATTTTGACTAGCTAATTATATGAACTAATATAAACTGAGATTCATTTAACTATATACCAAGAGCCCTAATACGGACACAACTGACTTTAAAGCTGTCCCATTAAGACTATCTTCCCTTTCCTCCCCTTAAGCCCCCATTTGCCAAACATATGGTCCCCCATTAATATTTAGCTCCCTAATGTAGAATCCCAAAAAGCAATATAGTTCCCTTTTTTTTTCTTATTTTTCTATTCCTTTTTTTTTTTTTCTTTTTGGGTTCTGAGTTTCTAATCTATTATTGAGAACTTTGATGAATTAGACCTGGCCTGAGGCAAGAGGTGTGGTGACTTTGACAGCTAATATTAGCAAAAAAAAAATGGATTAGACGAAAGAATATTAATATATTAGAGAATGTTACGACCAATTCGGGGGACCAAAATTACAAAACATGTCGAATTTAAAATTACGCACGGTGGCACGAAAGGTAGGGTTAATGTAATGGTATCGTACTATCATGTCATGTATTATATATGTATGTGGAACCAATCTCGTTCCACGTGGGAGTTTCCCTATAAGTTTAATCGGAGGGTTGGGGTTGGCTTTTGTGGTGTTAATAGACACGGAAGATGCGCCGTGTGTTCTGGTTTGGCTTCAGCTGGCGGACCACGGCGTTGGAGGGTTTACTTGCACATGCTCGGAGAAAAGGGAAAAAAAAAAAGTTGCAAAATCAAAGCATTACATACAAATATATTTATATATATGTTGAACTCTTCATGATTTGTTAATGTATAATACCTTAGAGGATGTTAGTTTAATGTAGTGGTGAATCTCAAGGACGTTGTAGAGTTTGAGTTTATTACTTATATTGTTGGCATGCAGAAAATTGTTATGTATGAAGTCATTTTTAATTAGTTATCTATTGTACTTTTTATATATAATTAATTGCCCGATTCGTTTTTTATGCAACATTATATGCAATTAATAGAGTCAGCTTTGTTCCTTCGAAATAAAAAAACATAATAGACTCAGCTTTGTTGGAGCTGACTATCAATTCTGGGGAATCCAATATGTTTAGGGTGATTATTTCCGGATGTAAGAAAATTATAAAGAAAGACCTTCAAGTTTAAGTAAATAAATATATTTGGGTTTATTTATGCACATTTGATTCAGCTCTTTTATTTATTCATTCATTTTTTTCAAAAAGCGTTTGATTCAGCTCTACTTATATTTAACGACTATAAAAGGTTTCACATAGCATTAGCAACTGTGATATTCCTTTTAAATTAGAACCTTATTTTTTCAACTCTTGAATTACAAAATGCGAAGTAATATATCTCTAATATCAAACAAAGAGATGGTAATACCAGAAATGTAACCACACCCAAGAAAAGAAAAGAAAATAAAAAAAAGGAACATGGGATTTTAAAGTTAAATGCCTTTCCCTCTCAAAAAAGGAAAAACGAAAACAAAAAGGCTATATGCATTTCCCATTAATGTTAAAGTATAATTGCTTCGAATTTTTACTACGAGTACATCCTAAAGGACCTAAATAGGATTTCCTGTTTCTTTATGGTTGATTGTTCTTAGTAAATTTTTCTCCAACAAAAAGTACGAACAAGTTACATCTATGTACGAAGTCACTATCTATAAACATTAATTGCTAATTGACAACAACTAGTATATAATGCCTGATTGCCTGAACCAATTAAAAGTCATTATTTTATCTTATTATAAAAAAACATAGGGAACGTAATAGTTAATACAATGAATTTTCTAGAATATAATCCTTGGTCATATGTGATCATATGATCAAGACACACCCTTGGTCATTGGGCTTGTAGTACCAGTAAAAAAAAAAATAATGAAAATATATATAATTTTTAAAGAAGGAAAGGATGAGTTAAAAAAATAAGAGGTGGGTGCGGATGACACTCTGTTAAGCTCGGATCTCAAACGGTAATTAGACAAAGAGGAAAAGTCTTAGGGGGAGGGGCCATAGTTTTCACTCGTGCTTATCATATCTTAAGACAATATTTAATAAAGTGTGGGAATATAGTCTTTTGAGATTACTACAAAACTGACATGAGTCATATGGGGGGAGGGGGGCAGAGTGTTTGATATTTGGTTCCCAAGCACAAAATTTAATTCTGAGAATGAAACTGTAAAAGGGTAATAGAGAGAAACTAAATAAATAAAAGAAAAAAGATGAGTAGAAAAAGAGAGCACTTCAAAAAACGAAAGATGAAAAAGGGTTAGAAATTTGTGTCCCTTAAAGTCTCTTTTGGAAATCTGTTTTTAAGCACGTCTTAATGAATCCAAGAAAAACAAGCATCCTAAGTTTTTTTTAACAAAAAAAATATCTAATTAGATATGGTTATAGTTAATTGTCCTGGTTTGGTTTTGTCCCTCCAATTCAAAATCAAATTTTTACCGTTGAGTTTCCTAAGTCATATTGGTCTTGGCAATGATAAGTCCCCGGTCAAAATGAATAAACAAATTAGCTAGATCTTATCAATATTGAAGTTTAATTTTCATTTGTCCTGAAATTGAACCGGTGACCACTACAATTCAAAGAAGTACAGATACTTATATGATCACTTGGAGAGACACAAACACAAGTACATTTCAGAAAGTGAAAGGCAAATTATATGTGGTTTTACTAGCTAACTCTAGGAATTGGACCTAAAAAATCAACCGATTAGATGACCAAGTCCCATCATTTTTTACGACTTTGTAGTCAAAAATAAGCTGAATTCAACTGGGAAAGCCTTAGTTTTCAACATTTTGGGATTGTCTAATCTATACATTCCACCTAGATCTAGGACATACCTAGTCTATATATCTCTCCTAGTCGAGGGGCATCTAGCGAAGTTTATAGATCCATACAAGTAAATGGACCATTTGGAACCCCAAAAGTTACTCTTTATTTTTGTTAATGCAATTCAATGATTCTTGTCTCACTAACTCTTTAAATCATAGGTCACACTTGTATTTTATTACTGCATTACCAAGGAAACAAAAGATAGGTCTTATATGATGGCTGTTTTAATAAGAGTCATAGAAAGACTTCACATTTTCACTATTGACCGGCAAATGGGTAAAAAGAAATTCTACTAACTAAGTTGTGCATCATCATCAGTTTAATCGTAATCTACCTAATTAACCGTCCAAATCTAGCAAGCAGTGCTGAATGTTATGGACAATTTGTACTTCCTAATCCACATTTTTAATTGCATATTCCAAAAGATTAGACGCTCCCTAAAGCTTAAAAAGGAGAAAAAGTGCTTCTCTTTATGTGATTCTTTGGCCAGTATAAAGACAACCCTTTGGTTTCATCCACACATAGATGAAGATGATAGATTTCTTTTGGCCCATTTTGATGTGATCAGGTGATTGAATTTCTCGTTCCATCATTAAATTTTAGCCTTTTCTTCAGGTCACTAAATACAATAAGCTCTTTTTTTTTAATAGCTTTTGTTGCATAGGAGATTCGATCCTTCTCCTTTAGAATTGAGCAAGAAAAACGAGTACTTAACTGTTCAAGAACAATCACTAGGTGGTGGATTATACCGGTCTAGTCTCATGGTTGGTAGGAAAACATGTATATGGAAATCTTTTTTAAAATTTATATTCAAAAACTTCTTTCCCGGAAGACAATGCATATGGAAATCTTGATATATCGTAAGAACAAACCCATTCAGACGAAGAATACCTACAGTTTGCAATTTAGTATTTTTTTTTTTCTTCTGTCCTTTAAATTTTTGTTGCTATTTGTTGAGTCAAGTTATAAACTATTTTTGCCAACTGGAATTAGCTCAATTGGTCCAAAACTTGAGAGATATGTGTGTGAGTTTGGGGGATCACGAGTTCAAATCTTGGTAGAATTTGTGTGTTATTTTCTATTAAATTTATAGTAAGTGGTGGTCATTAATTAAGTCTTATTTTTATTTTTTAAAAAAAAAAAGTTATATACTACCTTTATTTATTAATTTTTATAAAATTAAATTCCCAACGTCTCATATATTGATCTATTTTAGAATGAATAATACATGACTTTATATAGAACGAATATCATCGTCACTGTAAATAGATAATTACAAAAAAGAGGAAAAGAATAGCCGATCAAACTGTATAAACATCAAAGAAATATTTCAAATAGAAAATAATTTTTAAAAATTAGAAAAGTACCTCAATATCATTAGGGTTACCAAAATCGATAAGTTAATAAAATTGAAGAAGAAAAGTTCTATTTCCACTAAAATTACATTTTAAAATTTTTTAATGGAGTTCATTTAGATTATGGGTGCTTTTATGAGACTTGAATTGCAAATATAATCCTCTTTCTTAAGAAAAAAAAAAGGGTATTTTTATGCTACTTGAGAGATTGCATATGCATTTCCATAGTGATGCTATTCCCTTTTCAAAGGGTTGTTATGGCTTTTGACGATGCTTGTATGAGATTCTGTTTGTTAACTGATTGCGTTGGATTTGAATTCTTTTTTCTTTTCTTTTTCTAAAAAAAAAAAAAAATCAATTGAATCGGCGAGTCATATGACATTTGTTTAGTTTCCAAGTGCCAATTACCGTTTGTGGCGGTAGGTGATCAACCCCTTCATGGAACTTGTACCATTTTGTTGAATAAAATCTCCATACAGCTGGCTTTGCAATTTTGCATGCTTATTCCCTCATTTACTTTGCAATCAATAATTCATTCGTTTTTCCGGAAGGACAAAAAAAGATCAATAACTCATTTGGGAAAAAAAAAAAAAAGAAGAAATTACGACAAAGGTTACTACTATTGTTTTTAGACAGTGAGTGGCAAACCAATTCAATAATTACAGTTCAGTTTGCCCCAAAAAATTGTGGGAAAAATTTCCCCTCCAAAAGTAATAATAATTGTTGGAAAAATGTAAAATCTATGTTCTATTGTACTAGAAAATCGAGCAAGTAAATTTAAGGAGAAATGACTCTTTTAGTCCTTAAAATATGAGAAAAGTAAACTTTAAATTTTGTTATTTTGATCTTTAAACTATGAAAAAAAAATTATTTTAGTAATTTTTGTTCTTAACAGTAAGGTTATATTTAGTTTGAGATAATAGAATAGAATAAAAACAATTCCAAAATGACCTAATTTCATTATTTGGTTTGAAAATCCAAATAGGAAAAATTTTTCCATTGGAATGAAATATGGTGGAATTCTATTCCACCCAAGATTGGATGGAATAAGGTGGAATGGAATGGAATACTATTTAATTAAATAAAAAATAATTTAATGAAATGTAATAATATAATAATTTAATTAATAAAAATAATTATTGAAATAATTTAAAATAATAAAATAAAATAAAATAATGCTAAATGTAAAATAATTTAATAAAATATTAATTTAATTAATAAAATAATGAAAAATAAATTAATTAAAAAAATAAATTAAGGCTAAATATAAATAATTTAATAAAATAATAATTAATTAATAAAATAATTTAATAAGATAAAATAATGCTAAATGTAAAATAATTTAATGAAATAATTGAATGCTAAATTTAATTTAAAATAATTAAAATGAAGAGTATTTTTATTATTATACAGCTAATTCCATTCCTTTTTATAATTGATCAAATATAAAAAAAAGTCCATTCAGTTACTGATTTCACTATTCTAACCAAACAATATAATTATATTACTATTTTTTTCGATTCCATTCTAATTACTATTAGCATTATCTTTACCGTTCCACCACTGCAACCAAATGGATTCTAAGAGTATCTGAACACGTGTGGTCTTCTATTGTACCGATTTCATATGCAAAAGCATATATCAATAATATAAAGAGCCTAGAACATAAATTGAAATAGTTCTAGAAATGACCGATTTAATAAAAATTAATTACACATTTGACAATAATACATTTTAAAATTATCAAAAATATGATAGTTTATTATAATCAATAATGCAAAAGAAAAAATGCATCTAATGTAATATTTCTGTTAAGGATAAAACATAATGAATAACAAAACGAACCAAAATGAAACTTTTTTAATAGTTTAAGATCAACTATGACAAAATTTAAAATTTAAGAATAAAGTGAGACTTTTCTCGTAATTTAAGAATCAATAAAGTTATTCATTTATCCTAAATCTTATACAAACTTACAAAGTATAAGCACAAAATAAGAAAGAAAAATAACATTGAAAAGGGAGAAAAAAAAGTCATAAATGTTGTTTATTAGTAAAAGGATTGTGCCAATAGTATATCAATAAATATATTTCTTTCATTATACACTTCCATATTTAAAAAGTTATAAATTTTCGTTATAAATATCTTTGTAGTTGTTTTTTTAAGTGAAATTTATTAATTAATGATTACTATTTATTATAAATTTAAAAAAACATATCACACGTATATATTTCTGAAATCTTGGACTAAATGAACTAATCTCACTTGGCTATACGTACCCTTTTAGTTGAATAAGCACCAAGCAAAATTGCATTTTTTTCATCACTTTTTTTCCAATTGAATCGCTACCAGCCAAATGTTGCATATCTTCGTTGCAACTCTTCCACTCAAATAGGTACGAAGAAAATGTTGTATCGTTCTAATTAATTGGTACATTGGTCTATTCAAATAAGATATGTCTTTTAAATATTACATGTTACACCAGTAGACACACACAAAAATGGAAAAATAAAAAAGAATAGAATATATTATAAATGTTGTCTATGTATTAAAAAAAAAAATTAGCCGATCGTATTTATAGATTTTATTGTACACTTCAACAATTGAAAGTTGTATGACTTGTATCTTTTGATTACACTCTTTTCAATTGAATAGCTACCAACTAAACGTTGCATATCTCCATCATTGCAACTTTTACAATCAAATAGGTACAAGCAAAAGGTTGAATCTTTTCAATTACATTGATACGTCCGTCTATTGAAATAAGTTGTCTTTTAAAGATTGTATGTTATACCAATAGACACACACAAATGGAGGAACAAAAAAGAATAGAAGAGATCATAAATGTTCTTTATGCTTAAAAGGATTAAGCCGACTGTATGTCATTAATTTATAGATTTCATTGTTCACTTTTAGATTGGAAATTGTATATTTTCATTATAGACTTTCATTTGAACAAGCACCGATCAAAGGTTGCATATCTTTTTATTGCACTTTTTCTAGTTGAATCGCTACCGGCTGAAATATCGTATATCTTCATTATTGCAACTCTCCAAGTTGAATAGGTACGAGCAAAGGATTGTATCTTTTCAATTAATTTGGTACAATGGTCTATTAAAACAAATCCGGTATTTTAAATGTTGTATTTTACAGCAATGAACACACCTCCTCCTCTTCTTCTTCTTTCTTCTTTGTCATATTCTTCTTTTATATATATATATATATATATATTACTGTTGAATCGTGATTTAAAGCTAGTTTGATAAAAATATAATAATAATAAATATATATTATTTAATACTTTTATCTATGCAACTTTTACATATAAAGACAGTGTATATAATAAATTTTAATTAAGCAGAATAATAAACTAAAAAGAAAAATATATATACTGATTCAATCCTATATAGATATATATTGATACATTGCTTAAAAATATATCGATACAAATTCCAACCAGTATATAGTGAGTCTTATTCAGAATTTCCTAAACTAAAATGACATCTACTCGTAATAGATTCCATATTTGGTTGGTAAATCAAGTATTTAACGCCAATATTGCCCCATCCTGCGATGAATTCCACTCGATTTTTTTTTTCTTTATTAGGAGGAATATAAAAAATGTAAAGTGAGGAGAATTTTTTTTTTTTAAGTACTGGAAAACTCGTATATTATATTGACTGGACTAAATACTCCCCTTTAAAAAAATAGTGAGTACAGAAGAAATGGAAAATATAGAAAGAGATGTACGTATAAAATAAGATTTTTGGGAATAACTGAAAGCGTATATTGAGGAAAATAGTGCATAAAAAGGTACTATTTTGACTGAGAAAGGCAAAGACAGAGACTGAACCCAAAATATTAATATATATTTGTATAGTGGAGTTAGGAAAGGAGTGTCACAATCGTAATTTCGTACAGAGATGGATGATCCTCGATCTCGTCCTCAGCTACCACCAGAGTTAGACGTGGCGATATGGGACGATATTCAAAATGACAGCCTGGTGGGCCACGCCCCGATTGGTCACTCAACTGTTCACCTTTTCAATATTTACTCTTTTACCCTTCTTCTCATGTCAATATTACTATATTACCAAACTGGTCATTGCATAACATATTTTACAAATAAATCTGATATTTCTGACTTTGGATTTTAATTAAAAAAAAAAAAAAAGAGGAAAGATTTGTAAAGGACAATTAGGAGGAGGTCGCGTCTACATCTCCTTTTTTACATTTTTCTGGTTTGCATGACATATCTAAATTAACAAAGACCAACTTGTTATGATGCATACAGTACATGAGTATCATATTTATTAACTTTTGACCGAAATAGATATTTTTCTTAATATATGAACTATTAAAGTCTCTCAATTTCATAAGAAATGTCAAAATCAGAGTCTGATAAAACAAAGAAATAAAGAAATAAAAACTAACATTGAGAAGAACCGGGATAATTAATTGAACCTGCAAAGTGAAAATGATAGTAAGGTAATATAATGCTATGATTATATGACTACAAAAAAAAAAAGAAAGAAAAGAAAAACAAAATTCTCTTTTTTTGGGTCTAAGAGGTACATGAATTCGATTCCCTGTGAATATTGATTAAGTCACAAATCATATGAATAAACAAGAAAAATATTTTTTTCCCTTTTTGTAAACCAAAAAAAAAAGAAAAAGAAAAACAGGGGAGCACATAGATGTACATATTTAAATATTAGCCACTGGAATATCTGAAAATTATACATTTTTATAGTAATATTTTTAATCAGCACCGTCTAGCCGCAACAAACACATAAAACTGGTTTTTCTTCAGACATTTTTCCACTGTAGAATAGATCATAATTACAAAACACAAGACTTCTCACTCACAAACGAAATCTTGAAAATGCCCCTTCTATGTTTAATTATCTCTCTCTCTCTCTCTTACCCTAAAGAGAAGAGAGGGTCACTCCCATTTCCTTCATAAGCCCTTCTCAAGAGGCAGTCTTTTCAGCCCACTTTGAGAGAGAGGGAGAGGGAGAGAGAGGGGGGGAGAGTCTCTGGTTCTGCTCAATTCAACAGCTATATTACACTATAACATTCTATTGAAGACTTTCTTTTTTCTTATATTTAATATTTATTTATATTGTACTTCAATTCTTTGGTGAAAGATCTCATCTTCTTCATCCTAAAATTGTTCCAAAAGGGTCTCAAACTGAAAGTTTCGAAGCCCCTGTAATGAGTTTTTGAGTGAAGAAAAGAAGAAAATATAAGAGTTCTTTTTTTTTTTTTTTAATTGTTCTTCATTGGGTTTTTGAGAGGTTGCTCAATGGCTCCTAGTTTTGACTGTGTAGTTTCTAGCCTCCTTTGTTCAGAAGACAACACCATTTTCGAAGATAACGATTATGGAAGTGTGGTGGATGAGTTTGAAGGAGGTGGTAGTGGTGCATGGTATCATCATAGAAACCATCGAAACCATGACCAAGATAACAGCTTTGATGGTGGTCATGATGGGCTTCTGCCATTGCAGATTGATGAGTGTTTAGCTTCAATGGTTGACAAGGAACACCACCACTTGCCAGCTATTGACTACTTAAAGAGGCTCCGTAGTGGGGATTTGGACCTCGGGGCTAGAAAAGAGGCTGTTGATTGGATTGGAAAGGTGAGTTCATATGAGTCTCTTAATTGGTTTTGCCTAGTTCGCGTTTTTGTTTTTATCTCTTTCACTCTCAAGTGTTGAAGGTTTTTTTTTTGGGTTCTCTTTGCGGTATCATGGATTTAATGGGATAATGAATCTGTGATTTTGTTGCATTCCTTATTTGATATGGTAATTGCTTTAACTTCTCTCCTTTGTAAATCAACGTCTGGTGTCAAAAGCAACTTTGGAGTGTTTAACGAAATGGGGTCGTGTTGTTAATACTTAGACAAAATCTGGAATGGTTCGGGAAAAATAGAAAGGCCTTTCTATTGGCTTTTGGGGCCAATGCAAATAAGGATTCTTGAATTTTTCTTTTTGGTCCTTTTTCTTTTCTCTGTTTGAATCTGTACCTCTACATGCCCAGAACCAAATAGTTAAGACAACTAAAGTTGTAATGCAATAGTGTTTTCTTGTCTTTCCTTCACTTTATTTCAGCAGTTTCACTGTCGTTAATATTGAAATAGGCATTCCTCCTTTTCTTTTTGGTCCTGATTTTATGTTTAGTGCTTGGCAGCTAATAATGATAAATGCCATTGTCTTTTTTATTTTGTTTCAACAGGCAAATGCCCATTTCAGTTTTGGACCTCTCTGTTCATATTTGTCAATAAACTACTTGGATCGGTTTCTATCAGCCTATGAATTACCAGTAAGTTGAGGAATAAGTCAAACATGTCCTATTTCCAATCCTTTTCAGTGTGCACTTTCTCTGATAAAGTCTATTCTCTCTGTGTATAGAAGGGCAGACCTTGGACCATGCAATTGTTGGCTGTGGCGTGTTTATCTCTCGCAGCCAAAATGGATGAGACTGAAGTGCCACTCTCTCTAGATTTACAGGTTCAAAAAGCCATCTGATTAAATCCCATTTGCAATGTATGTTCATTTGAACTTATCAAGTCTCCTAATGATTTTGAGTTCTTCTAAGCAGGTGGGTGAATCACAATTCGTATTTGAAGCTAGAACCATACAAAGGATGGAACTTCTTGTGTTAAGCACACTAAAATGGAGAATGCAAGCAGTGACACCTTTCTCATTCATAGACTATTTCCTTCACAAGATCAATAACGATCAAATCCCACTTAAAATTTGTATACAGCGATCAGTCCAACTTATTTTGAGCACAGTCAAAGGTGACTACCTTTCTCTCTTCTCTCATTTTCTTAGGCGCGTATTTAAGCTACATCTGCTTTTTGGTAAAATTTCTCTCTAAACTGTCCCGCAAATACGATAAAGATTTGAGAGAGTTTGACGTTTTTGGTGGGTGGGAATTCAATGCAGGAATTGACTTCTTGGAATTTAAGCCTTCAGAGGTCGCAGCAGCAGTAGCAATATCTGTTTTGGCAGAAACCAAAACAGTGGACACTGAGAAAGGCATCTCTGTGCTCATTCAACATGTAGAAAAGGTATAATACTGCTTACTCCTAGTGGTCCAAGAACCATAAAGTTGAACATTAATGGTGATCTTTTTTGCTTTATTCCCCTATCATTTACCCTTGATTACCAACAATTATACTAACCAAGAAATGGGGTTGGTTTTTTTTGTAGGAGAGAGCGGTGCGATGTATTCAATTGATTCAGGATTCATCATTAATTAATGGGTCAATTGGTTTGGTCCAGTCCGTGCCCCAAAGTCCAATAGGGGTGTTGGATGCTGCAGCATGCTTGAGCTATAAAAGCGATGACACAACAGTTGGGTCATGTGCAAATTCTTCCCACACTACTAACTCAGACAACAAAAGAAGAAAACTAAACAGACCTTATGAGGTGGTGGAGCTTTAGTAGATGTGAGTGACCAAAGAAAATATGGGTTCAATTTCACTTTCAAACCAAGAAAAACCCATTGTCACCTTTTGGTGTGTAATGTGACCTTTTGGTGTGTTTTTGCCAAAGGAAAAAGGAGGGAAAAAGTGGGGTTTACAATGGAAAATTTTGAAGGGAGAATATGATGAGTTGATGAATAAGATCAACGGAGGATATTGGAGGAAGATGGCTGAGGGAATGCATACATATCATGTTATGTACCAGCCATGAGGATGAAAACGTCACCAGCTGTTAAATATTAGACCTCTTAACAGCCTAGACGCTGGTTTAGATTAAACTTTTAAAGGGAGAAAAGAAAAAAGAAAAGTTTGTTTTGTTTGTGAGATAGAAAAAAAAAAAAAGGGAAAAAAAATATATAGCATGAGGTTGCTGCAGAAACTTATATAAATATAGTTGTTGGTGTTTATTTATTAATTTTGGTAAAATAGTAAATTAATTTAGTGTCACCAAACTGAACCACTATATGCTTTATCCAGAATCTGTCAGCAGTACTTTGTTTGACTGTGTGTCTGGCTTTGACCGTGGGGTTTGCAGCTTCGGTTATAATTTATAATCGAAGTCTGTGACTGATAACGTCAGGATATGGCGATATGCAAATGCAAACAATGTAATATGGGCTTAATTGCAAGTCATCAACTTATAGTCTTATACTACCAAATAATTCATCAAAATTAAAATAAAATGAAAAATAAATTAAATAATTAAATTCATATTGGGGAAAAAAAAAAAAAACAAACAACAACTACTACTACTACTACTTACTTGATCTAACCTTTCGAACTCTTGTGTAAATCTTCTATTCAAGTTTGAGTTGCGTCACTGGTGGTAAAATAGATTATGGTGGTTTTACTTGGTGATTATATATCTGTAGTTTTTTTTTTCCCCCTTAAATGTTTGCCTTGAATTATGTATATAATGTCTCAATATGCCATGAATTATCAAAAATTTCAATTTTGTCCATTGAATACAAAAATCATCATTTATTTAGGCAAACGAAAAAGCTGCACTTGTCATTTTGCTGATTTTAGTCTCAAATATTCGTGTAGGTTTTCAGCAAATACTATAAAATGATGACACGCATTGCTTTTTGTCTATTTGATTGGCGGAGTGACAACTCTGATAGTTTGAGGGCGAAGTAGAAACCTTTATCAATTTGAGAGGCATGGTGATATCACCGGATACTTATGAAGCTTAGCATTTTTGTATCTATATGTACGGATATATAGGAAGTTTTCTGAGTAAACTATCTTCACCTATTACGCTTTCGGAGAGGTTAAATTAAAGGATAACTGCGAAAAAAAAATTACCCTGAAAGATGACCATTACGTAATATTAACGATATTTTTTGATTTGTACAAAATTATATAAGTTCATATTTAATATTTTCGTAAATATCTATTCTTTGTGTCCAATTAATTAGTAAATTTTATGCTAAACATAAAATCTGAATTATTAATATCTTATTCTTGCTAACAAATAGTTAAAAGCTCTTGAAAATAACTTAAAGCACTCGGCGTATATCACCAACTTTATACATAAATAGTAAAAATTTGCAAAAAATTTTAATATAGAGATAATTTTCATAAACCAAAAAATATAGTTAAAACTGCAAAAAAAAAAAAAAAAAAAAAAAGCAATACTTCATGGTATTTTTTTTTTCTAATTAACCCTAAATTAAATAATAAACTTCTTAAATTTTGGGATCTTCGGATCGAATTTTAAGGAACTAGTTTTGTTAATAAACTAGGGTAAGATGAGTATAATATTGCCAGCAACACATTATTTTGGCCTTGCAAATGCTATCAAGACCAGCAAGTGCAACGAATGGAAGCAACAATAATAGCGCCACTAGTAATAACCTGTATGAAGTGAAATGCACTAGCTAACATCTTAGTCCCATTCCTCCTTTGTGATGTGTCTCAGCTTTTTGCCTTACTGATTTGGTGATATGATACATCAAAAAAGATAAAAAGAAAAATTAGTATGGGTTTTCAATTCTTGTTTTGTTTGGCTTTTTGTAGTCTGTCCTCGGTTTTGTTTTGTAATTGAAAACTGAACTTTCAAAAGAAGAAGAAAACTCAAAAAATTAAAAGTAAAGCTAGTTTCAAGTCTGAATTAAGTTTTAGGTTTGTAGCACGTTTATCCTCTAAATTTATCATGAATCGTTTGTGGATCTTGGGGAAAAAAATGTACTAGGTCACTAATTTATAAAATGTGACAATTAACTTCAAACCAATAATGAGGGTTAATTTTGTAACGAAATTCCGCATATACAATGTGGTTTGAAGGGGCAAATATGCCAATCTATATGTGAAACATGATTTATAGGACCAATCTGCAGTAAGTTTATAATGTGTCTCAAATATAATGAACATCAACGGATTAGTGTTGATTGTCACTGTTATTGCAATTTCTTAAACTGTCCAAAAATATAAAGGATCATATTTATAATCTACGCCAAGTTCAGGGATCAATCGTGCCAAAAACCTGAAGTTTGGTGATGACTTATTTTACTATAAAAAATGGTATTAACGCGCATATAACCAACCCTCAGAGTTCAGAATGCAATCCAAAAATATGAAATATAAGATATAAAATATAACAAATATAAAATCCAAAGTTCAGAAAACGATTCTGTATTCTACAGTAGTAGGGTGCAACAAGAATCATTTAGAGTATTATCCGTACTAACTACTGGTTTTGATTTTATATTTTTCTTAATTCCTATCAAAAGCTTACTACAAAATTTATATTAGTACTTATGCCAACTAAGATCTGACACAAACTCAATTAACCAAATTTAGTGGGTATCTAAATATTGTTCTGTAACCAAAAATTCCATTTTCTTCTTTTTGTTTATGTAGAATCCTATTCAATATCTTTAATTACTTAAACAAAGAAAATCTTCTAATAATATCTAATTATTGTCTTACACATGCACCACCAAAGTCAATAATAACACTATTCTCTGTTTTTCACCTCTTATATACTCAATATGTATATTTTTATACACACACAATAGATCTATAAAGTTATAAAAAATAAAATAAAATAAAACCGCTAAATTTAAGACCTTTTAGTCTTTGGATTCGGTTAACCCTCTAAGATATAATTCGCAAATACAAAGATAAATTATAAATGTTATGTAGAACTTATGTATGCTAAGATTTGGGATTCCATCTCTATCGACCTCACGAGATCTATATTCCACATGAAAGGCTACAGAACTACTTGAGATTATTTAGTTAAGCCATTTTATACTATTATAACTCTTTTATTCTGTCAGTTAAAAAAATATATACATATATATATAATTGGTTTTGTTGCTCTACTCTCAAGTTTTTAAAGCCTGTCTCGCTTGATACATCACAAAAATATTGGATGATTGAGATTAGGCAGTTAGTGAAATTTACCATCCAATTTCAAATATTCTTGATCTTGATGTGAATTTGATGAGTGATTAATTCACTCACAAATTAAGTATTATTCAGTTTAAATAATTGTGAGTTCTCAAACATTTTTATTAGTTTGATATGTTTTTTTTTCGTTTTTGTAGTTCTTCTGAATAAATGAAAATTAAGATAAATTTGTGCTAAATATGGGTATTTCAACTCTGTTAGATTGAAATTGAGTACAACATGAACGAGTCATAATAAAAATCAAGTAAAGCAGAGTTAAAATGGTGAAACAGGGCACCAGGGAAGCAAGGTGTTGATTTTCCAAAATTAAGAGTACTACGGCTCTTGCCAAGAAGTGCTACAGCACTCTATGGAAGAAAATTTTCCAGAGAAATGAGCACTGCAGTGCTTGCAATGCTCCCCTATGTCCAAAATCATATTTTTAGCGAGATTTTGAGAGAAATCTCGACCTTTGATTACGTTTGATCGAATGGTTAGTTTTTCCTTCATGTTAGGTCATTTAGGCATCCTATAAATATACACGTAAGCCTTCATAACACGTGTGGAGTGTTGGAGAAGAGACACAATAAAGAGAGCTCAAGATCCATAGAGAGAGGAGAGTTTTACAGCTGAAATTTGGAGAGAATGCTTACGAAATATGCTTGAAGAATGGAAACTTAAAATTCTACCTCTATAAAAGAGTTTTCTCTTCCTCTTTCTTACTCTAATTTTATTTACATTTTGTATTAAACTTGAAGTTAGGAATATGTTTGGTTATATGAAATTCTTATTTAAATTAGTATTGGATTCTCCTATGTTAAACTAGTTGTTATATGGTAGGGAAATGATATAGTTTATACTTTAATTTTATATCTTAATTTTCAATATATTCTTTGATGTTGTTCTTGAATTTATTTGTAATATTCCATACTTAATGCTTTTTAACTAATTGGCCACAAGTTGGATGGTTTGGTTTTTAGAATTCAGTACTCAAGAGATCGAATTTTAGATACGAATATAGGATAATATAATCTAGGATTTTGTAGAGTTTAAGAGAACCTATAATTCATTTGAAGCTATGATCAAAGAACTATTGAACATTTAAAATTTCTAATTTCTTAATTTAAAATAAAGATATTAGAATAAAAAATTTAAGAATAATTTTACTCGGAACTTGAGAGAAGAAGTAGAAATGCTATCGGATTCGTGGCTTATAAACTAGAAATAATTGATTGGAACAAAATTAATAATCAATCTCCTAGTATATTTGCGTATAGAAGTCTCCATATTTTATTTATATATTTATATTTATTTATTTAAGTTTAAATTTATTTAGTTTGATTGACAAATAAAATTAAGTCATAATAATTTCGGTATTTAATGATAATTTAGTACCTAATTATTTGTGTGATCAATAACTCTATACTCATTATTTTATTACTTGTTTATAACCCATTTACTTCCTATTATTTTACTTATACGTATTTTGTGCAACATAATTCCATGTCAAAGTATCTATTACTCGTCAATCCGTGACATTTGGATTTATGTGTTTCAGTTAACTTTTGACTTTCTTTTTTTTTTTTTTTCTTTGAAAGGTAGCTCAGGGGAATTTATTAATGAAAAGAGGTCTAATCGTCCTCAAGAGCATCATATAAAGAAGAGGAATATATGCCATCTCCTAATAAAGGAACCAACAATTCTAAACTCACTCACGCGAGAGTGTGACGAGAAATATGACAACATTTTCCATTTCCTTCAAGCGTGTTCTCTACAATTAATCCATCAAACGTATTAACATAAAGATTATTAAGGGCTATTTATTTAGAGAGAGGGAGGGGGAGAGAGAGAGATTATTAATGATTTTGAGTCTTTTGACAATGTTTACAGCATCACATTCCAAAAATTTAGTGGAATTAAAAAAAAATTTGTTGATGCATGATGTTGACTTTCGATATTGGAAGGACAAAAGTTTAAAAAGGAAAGTGATCCACGGATTATAGTTGGTTTTTCATTTTATCGGCCAATTTAAGATGAGAAAAAAAAAAACCATTAAATGTGGCAACCACTTAGTCTACTCTAGTAAATCAACGTGAAGAGCATGAAGCGAAATTAGTAAAAATTGTTTCTCTTTAAATCGCGTCTAGATGATAAGAAATATTCGTAGAGTCATTATTCATCAAAATACTTTTGGAAACTGCATTAACACCTAATTAATTTTAAATATATATAAAAAAAAAACCATGATTTTAAGCGGGGGAAAAACCCACAAGGAAAAAATTAAATTGTGTCAATAGATGAAGATTAGACAATCTGATCATCAGACTACTCAAATCCAGCTCTACAATGCTAATTGATCACGACGAAATACAATGCCACACTAGAATTAGTGTGTTAGCACTGATGCGCAGAAACTGATATTACTATGTCAAAACTTAGTTTAAATAATTTAAGCCATGCTTGACATTAAAAATAGTGGAGAATCCTGGTAAATGTGTACGGTAAGAAAGCAAAACAAATGTAAGTATTAAGAAACAAGACAATAAGAATCTCGAAATTATAAATCACTGGAAATCAGCCCCATGCCCCTTCAAGTTAACAATTTCATATTTTGGTCGGTTTGAACCAAATAAGT
>JXTB01000104.1:255173-353935 GCA_002914805.1 Parasponia andersonii | reverse complement strand
CGTTAATGCTCTCTCTCTCTTACTTTTTACAATAAAAAAATATACATGCTAAATTTTCATTGGCCAAATTGATACCTAGATTAAAAAAAAAATACCTACTGGATTGGTGCCCATATATATATATATATTATTTATTATATAAGTTATTTATTATTTATCTTTAGTGAAAGTATTCTAGTCTTTTCATTATTTATTTGTAGTCTTTATAGACTTTTTTTCTGATATGCTTTTAGTATGCAATTCAATAAGAAATCATATTTATCTCTTTTTCTCATTCTTAAAGTTATCAACATGCAACCAAACCAGCTCCATTTCCATGAACAACTGAAGCATATCTATAATACTTAGTCTGACGAAAATTAAAGCTTATTTGGAGGAGACGATCCCACCGATAAAGAAACACTATCATCAATTGGGGACTAATTTGTTTTAGATTTTTCCCCTCCTTAAACTATCTCAGAGGTTAAAGTGAGCAAACTACTAAACTTGCTTGTGATTCAATTGGTATAAAGTGGCAATTTCAAATTAGGGGACAACACGACGACATAAGTCCATCTGATCTTTTTAAGTGACGATTTAGAAACAAAATTTACTTTATTAATGAATTTTCTATTAATATATCATAAAATACGAAATAATAATTCTATAGAAAAAAAAATGTTATTGATAAATTTCAAATAAATAAAATGAAAAGCATATAATTAATGATCTAACTTGGCTTAATATATAGAGTAAAATTAAATTGAAAAAACTCAAATAAAATAGCAACAATATTACTTATATGTCTCGTGATTTTATTAAAAACCACCGCAATTAATATTTGTATTTGAGATTGGCAACCGCCTTAGATATAACGCAATTAATATTTGTATCAACACGAATATAAACAAATTATCAAAGCGTAATTATAATTATCACATGAGATTAAAAAAAAGGGGGTATTATTGCATCTTAATTAGCAAACCTATAGGGTGAATGAATTTTCTTTTCCTACAAACCTTAAAAAAGATAAAGCTGAATTTTTTTTTTAAGTAAAGATAAAAGCTGAAATTATTTATATTAAAAATAAAAATGAAATGAAATCAGCATATGATTCATATTGCTGCAATGTACTGGACCGTCGACGATGCAGTTGGAATCTATTCCATCGCGGTGCTTGTGGTACGCTAGTATAACATTGTGGTACTTTTAGGTACTTTCACAATGTAAAGAGGTTGACCCCACGCGCATTCCCTTTAAACATAATCCCATTTATTTCCCTCTTCTTCGTTTTTTAACTCTTTTTTTTTTTTTCTTTTTACTTCTCACTTACGCCAACTAAAATGCAAAATTTTCAGTCCCCAAAAGTAAAGCAAAAAAAAAAAGTATCATATACACATATATGCAAAGACCCTTTAGTCCAAATAAGCCAGTGATGAAAACATTAGAGCTATCTCATTGCTCACTCTTGGGTTTTATATTTGAGATTGGCAACAGCCTTAGACATATAAGAAAAGTGCAAGAGAATCATCGCGTTAAACCAATGTAGCATGAAAAGGAGTGGTGATTTAACCGTGTGTAATGTATGTTAATAGGTGCACGTGACCTAAATAATGTGAATGCAAACTGCAATGGGGCTACCAACTAAAAAGCCTATACACATATATAAACACGTACACATTTAGCATCTCTATTGAAGTTTGCTACTCATGGCCACCAAATTGTTTCTACGGTAATAATTTATTTATTTTGACTATTTGCTTATATTAGCTAGGCTTAGTTTAATTATTACTTAAAGTAGTTTCTACTCCTAGTACACCGAGCCAGTTTTGCTCCAGAGGAGAAGAATCACTAATATTACTAATAAAAGAACTTGAGAGGGGTCGAAATACAAATTTTCAAAGAAACAAATAAATAAAAAAAAAGTGGAGGGGTGAAAATGCAAAATGCCGAAAAACACGAAGCACGAGCCTCCAGAATCACCGCAAAGTAAACGAAAAAGCGAAAATAACTCCAGTTTAAACACGCCAGAGGGCACGCCTAACTGGCGGCTACGAGTCCGCAAGGGCCGCTGAGATGTGGCCCCACCTCCCGCATCTCGGATCTCCCTTTAGATCCAGGTGTCAATCATCGGCGCACCTCATCTTTTATCCAAATTCTCCCCCCAAACTTACTGTCGTTTTGAGAGATAAGAGAGAGAACTCGTACGACAGCGCTGCTGTCAGCCTGTCTTCACAGACGACAGAGCAGAGCCTCCTTTCGTTTCATTTCCTTCGCGTGCATGGGGCATGGGCCTAGGCCCATTTAACCCATCGTTGGTTTGACCAAATTTAAAAAAATAAAAAAATAAAAACTCAACTCCGAGTCAGAGTCAGAGTCAGAGTCAGAGTCAGTGCTGTGGAACCACGAGCCCCCAGGCGTGCGCCCAATGCATGCGCCTACTAGATCCCCACGGTGATCCATCGTACGTCACCCACCGCCACCTATGCATCTATTTATTTATTTTTCTCGCATCACCCGCCTGTCATGCTTCAAGGGCCTTAACCTACCAGATTCCTCCACGTGTCGGCCCATAGCTTACGCTCGGCCGTACAGTATATTTCCCTAGACGCCTTTCCCTCTCCAAAGCATGTGAGAATAAAAGTTCTGATGACCGTTGGAGCGTTTTGGGAGTGATCGGACGGGTGATGGTGGGAGGAGGACGTACGCGTGAGGAGTAGAGTGGAAAAGGTCTGAGCGAGTGAGATGTATAAATATTAAAAAATTAAATAAATAAAAGTAGATTTTAGTGAAAAGGTCGAGAGCCGCGTGAGAGACTTTTTCGCCTAAAGCCTGCTGCTTCTTACTGTGCAGGAGATTTGGTGGTCTGAAATACCAAGATCTTCCTCTTTTCTTTCCTTTTTTTTTTTTAAAAAAAAAAATCATAATATCCGGAAAACACGACACTGGGTTTGAATTGTTTATCTTATATTAGTGCTATACAAAAATGTTGTCGAACAGGAATTTTTTAATGTTGATAGCGTATAGTTTAGATGATAAATAATAGATGTAAGTATTTTTAATACAAAAATTCTAAGTTAATAAAATTAACTCTAAATTCAATTTTTTTTTTTAGAGTAAAATTTTGTAAATTTTTCTAAAATTAGTTTTTTTAGAAAATAAAAATGTTTCTATTACCTTTTTTATGATTAAGTTTTCGTTCCTTTATCTATTATTTTAAAATCATTAATTTTAGATTTTTATTTCACATTAATTTCTTTTAACTTTTTCTGTCCAATATTATCGTTAATTAGTATTTGCTCAAAATATACTCATGATAAAATTAAAAACAAGAAGAAATTATTATTATTTTTTTATAAACAATTGGGTTATTCATTCAAGACAAAGATATGAAATTAAAACAATTTATATGGATCCAATATAGATATATTTTGGTCCAAATATTTATATAGTCACACCAAAATATACGAATATATTGCCAATTTTCTGTTTTTTCGTACTAGTTTTATAGGATATTAATTACTAATTTTATGAGATGTATATTACCAAAATTTTATATGGTTCTAATATGAATCTAATTTGGTCTAACTATTCATATACACCTATGTGAATACTTGGACTAAATTAGATCTATATTGAAAAGATATCAAAATTTCAAATTTCTTATCTCCATCTTGAATTAAAACGATAACTCAACTCTTGTTTTTTTTTTAAAATAATAGTAATTTCTTTTTGTCTCCAAGTATATCCCTACTGAGATAAACATCTTCTGGGCAATTGTTAATTAACGACAATTTTAGACAAAAAAAATTAAAATGGATTAATGTGATACAAAAATTTAAGAATAATGACCTGAAAATCACAAATAAAATAATGAAAATCTAATCATAAAAAAACAACAAAAACATCTTTCTGTCTAAACAGAACTAATTTTAGAAAATTTTAGGAGATTTTACTCAAAAAAATTAAGCTCATAATTAATTTTACTAAATTATTTCGAATTCAGGAGGATTTTGTATTAAAAATCCTATATGTAAAATGGTAATTTCATTCCTCTTAACAAAGTATACGGTATGTTGCCAATTAAGGCTAGTTTAATTAATCTAAGATTCTTAGAAGTGCGTGTGAATGTGTAGAGGAAAAAAGTTGGAATCCTACTTAGGCCATTTTATGTATTTTTTTCATAATAAAAATTTTAAAAAAAAAAAATTAAAGAAAAGGTGCACTGATATACTGAATACACAATTTTGAAATTTACTTTCTTTTTGATAGGAAACTACGTTAATCTTGTTGCTAAAATTTTTTATACTTTTTATTAATATCAAATGAAACCTTGAACATATATTTTCTATCAAAACTTATCAAACTCACATATCATAAAATTTGGAGTTCGTTAAAGACGAGTTTTGAAATCAAATAATAGAATTTGGAAAAAAAAATTTGTATTAAAAGGCTATTACTATTAGATTTCTGAAAGAATCATTCATTAGTTTAAATGGTTGCCTTCCAGCTATTTTATGTGAACATCAATTAATAATTTTAAAGAATAAAAGCAATTTTTAGTAATATTCAATTCTTTTTTTGATTATATATGTGAATCTTGTGAGATCTGATAGAAACGCACAAGTAGAAAATTTTATTTATTAATAGAAAGATGTGGATATTTTGAGAAAAAGCAAAAAGTCATAGAAATTTTTTATCTTATCATTATTTTTATTCATATATTTAGACAATACATAAACTAAATGTTGATTGGATTTATTAACTAATAAATTTTAGACTAATTATCATGATGTTATTTCAGTTTAGCTTTATAGAAAGTTAGTTAAAGAGAGAGAATTCTTACTCTCTAAAAACAAAATTCTGATACTTTTTTAATTTCTCGAGGAAAAAAAGGGGGTGAATTTTGCAGTAATAAAAAAAAGGCATTTTATCACAACTTGTTTATCAAATTTTCGTCATACTGTGTCAATCTATGTTTGATCCTCATATGAAATTAAGCTGGAAATATACTACCGATAACTTTTAAATCTCCTATACTCTAGTCTATGGGCACCAAATAGTTATCTTTTTACATGTTATCTCAATGTGTTTAGGGAGTGTTGCGCGGTCTAAAAACTTATATGTTGGTCAATGCCAAAAAGGGAAAAGTTGACAAAGTGGACGTGTCAGGTCGCATGAGTAAGATTAAGTGCGACCTCCTCTGAAAGAGTTAAGTGCGACCTCCACTGCATAAATTAGTACGATCTTATCTGAACGAGTTAAGTACGACTAGAATGAAAAAGAAACTAGACTAAATTTCGTCAAACGGGTAACCTACAAAGAAAGAGAAACAAAAGTTTCTCTTTAAAGATTGACCAGTTATCTCATTTAAGTTATTACCCAGTTATATTGTTACTCAAATTGTATTTTCTGATTAAACAGTTACCCATTCTCACAATTGGGAAACATTGAGCTATTCTCACCTATATAACGAGAGTTCAATGTAGTTGTAAGGGATCTTTGATCTTTTAGATCTTTTGGGAACTTTTTAGACTCTTACTTCTTCTTTCCGGATAACACAATGTAATTTTGAGCTCTAGGAATTCCAGCCTTGAAACTTAACAAAACTCTTGTAATTCTCCAGAGAATAGTAAAAAACAGTGGACGTAAGCTCATTTTTTTTAGGGCTGAACCACTATAAAATTCGTCTATTTATTTGTTTTGATTGATTAACCATTTTCACACACAAGCCACATCTTGTAATTTTTCTAAATTTATTGTTGACAAAACCTCCGTCAACAGAAAGATTTTATAGTGCAAGACTACATCATTCTCTTAGTCTTTATTAAATGGTTAAGATGCGTTAGATACTTAGATCTGTAAGTTCTGCAAGTTGTCCCACGAGCACGCTATTCTTACTCGAGAGAGGAATTTAACTGGATTTATCTAATCGAATTTTTTACTTGCTTTCTTGGTCAAGATGATAATTACCTTACTGTTATGGGTGGATAATCTTGACTTATTTGTGCTAGTTAGAAGAAAAGAAACAAAAGGGAGGGAAAAAAGAATGAAAGAAGAAGAAAAGAGAAATAAATATAAAAGCGTCCTATTTTTTGAAATGTGTACCTTGAAATCTCACACATGTTTTGGCAACAATGCAAAACACTAATTATGTCCGATGCACTTTTGAACTTTTTAATTAACATGCACACAGGAGTAATGTGGAAGCAGGAAGCTATTTATGTACTAGTGATGCACTTATAATTACTTGAGAATGGACGCACGCACGGCGCATTTCATTCATTAAGACTTTATAAATTGCCATCAATTAATGACATATTAATATAATGTGTTCCCATTTTTTTTTTTAAATAGAGATGTTAACATAATTCTACTTTTCTTCCCACGTCAAAGACACAAATTAGGTTTATTTGGTATCGTTTTTATGGTTTTTGTTTATAAAAATTAAAAAGACTACATTTTTTCAAGAAACCGTAAATGGTAATGCTTATCAATATGGCAAATAGAGATCACTGCTAGACAAACAATCTAACAGATTCTCTATGTATATCATCATTTGCTTATATATACGGAGCACTAATTTGGTAGGTATTTTTTTTTTATTCACAGATATTATTTTGGCTAATTAAAATACATTATTAAAAAGTAGAGAAAAAAATTATTAAATAATAAATATTTATTTTTATTATTTTTTCTCAATTAACTAAATTATAGTAGTCGTTAGATAATTATCCAATGGTTAAAAAAAATACATATAAATATGTAAAAAGAAAAAAACTATTAAATTAGGAATTATATATTATATGAACACTAATCCAGTAGATATTTTTTTATATCTATCTATGGGTATTATTTTGTTAAATTAAAATTTATCATGCACATTTTTTATNATTAAAAATAGAGAAATAAAAATATTAAATAATAAGTATTTAATATTAAATAATAAGTATTTAATATTAAATAATAAGTATTTAATATCTATAGATAGCTAAAAAAAACCTATTGGATTAGAAACCTATATATATTTTATCGAGAATGTTTTGATAATCACATCTTCTTTTAATATGGACAATCCTAGATTCATATCTATCTATCTTGAGTCAAAAAATAAACAAACAAAAATTGCTAAGAGAGACCTAAGATAGCCAAACTGAATAAGAATTAAGAGGGTCACAAAAATATTCAATCTTGTACCCTTGCACATTATACATCGAAAATTTTATTAGCTATGTGCCATACTGCCATGCATCGACCAAACCAGGCACATGTATCTTTATATAGGTTTGACTCGTTAAATGGCATTTCTAAGTTCTAAGGCACAAAATGGATCCATTTATACTATTTGTGCTTTTCAAATCCAATTGTGTTGGACGGGTATGACCAAGTCTAAACCATTATCCTTTCTTTTTCCTTGAATTTTAAAATTACCCGTTTTTAATGACGCTTCAAAAAGCAACTCAGTTGTTAAATTCCACCATATTTTTCAGTAATTGTGTTGTGGTAGAGAAAAAGGAACAAATTCAAAGAATATTGTGAAGCTAGCTTCGCATCAAATCAACAAGATTGCGATGTTGCCAAGGTTTCTTTCTGTTTTTCTTGCCATCCAGGGGACATGAACCGTGCAAGAAACCATCCAATATCAATCATTTTTGGTGTTTGAGCACTACTTATATTGTATCCTACAAAAGCAATAATAAATACTCTTTCATTTTAGAAGAAAGGAAAGATAATCCAAATCTTTTGAGTAGAAAGAGTTGGAGAGGAAACAAACTCAAAAATCACTCAACATATTAGGTATTGCGATTGAAATCATAAGCGTGGGCTGTGCACGTGTTTGATGATGGGTGTTCCAAGCCTAACGAATGCACCATAATCGCAATCGTGCAATCTCGAGCCACGATATTAACTTCCAAACACATATTTCATGTTCTTTTTTTAGTAATTGAGCCAGTAATAAAGAAAGGACTTTCAATTGGAATTAGTATTATTATTATTTTTTGGTTAGGAAATATGTGTATTTTAATTAATATATAAAGGAAGAGTGGAATAAAAGTCTAAGAAAGTGGGTGTTATGTTGCATAAAATATATGCTTTAGTGGGCCATGGATTCCTCTGCTTTTGGCTCTCTTTGCTTTGGTTTAGTTGTGTGTTTCATGTTTTTTTCTTAGTTTTGATTCACAGAATTAGACATAAAAATTAGATAATAATAAATAGAATTTATTAGTAAAAATCTCAGCTTAAAAAAATGCATAAACTTTTTAATTAGTGGGGGCTGGTGGAGATGGAATTGTTTTTAGCTTTTCAAGCGTGGATGTTTTTGTTGGAGAATCCACAACCAAATGGCTCCATGGTCTCATGTCCCACGCTCCCCCACCAAACTCAAATACATTATATGACGCATATACACACCAATGGAGAATTATTAATATCTGTGAAAAATATTATTTTCAACATAAAATAGAGACAAAAACATATATATATATATATATATATATATAAAAAAAACGTGAATTTGAGTGTATTAATACCACTATATTTAGAACTAGATCATAGCAGGGTAATTCTTCAGCTTTGCTTTAAGAGAGAATGAAGGCCAAAAAAAAAAAGTCAATGGTATGGTGAGATGTGTCATTTCCGAAGGCGTTGTATCGGCTTAAGAGTTGATAGAGAAGACTTTGTTGGCCTTTTTTTTTTTTTTTGTAATGAGAGGCTTAGTGTGCGTAAATAGACTGATCTCACAGGATGCTTCCATTGTGGTATGACTACCTTTTTTTTTTTTCCCTTCCTGGGGAGGACTTTAATGAAAACCTAAAGTCTATTCATTCCCAACTCCAGCTTGTATCTTGGACTGAGAAGAAACTTTTTTTGGTTATGTTTGGAACTTAAATTTTATTTAGAAGGAAAAAAAATTATAAGGGAAATTTTGAAGAAAGAGAGTAAAAATATTTTTTAAAAATTTATTTTTAAAAATTTTTTCTTTATAATTTTTTTATTGCAATTTAAATTTTCTAAATTTATTGAAAACGTCTCTATAATTTTTTTATAAATTTATTTTTAAAATTCAAACAAAAAAAATAAAATTATTAAGATTTTTTTTTCTTTTTTAAAATCCTAGATCCAAACGGGACTTAAGTATTGAAATTAGAGAATTTATAAAGGCAGAAGAATAGTGCTACGGCCTACGGCCAAACACACTTGGACGATTGTGATACTTTAGTATGTTTCATGTTAGCATGTATGACCTAAATTTATAATTTATAGCCAAAATCAAATTACACCATTAGAATTTTAACAAGTGTAAAACAGTTACAGCTCTACCTAAAAAAGAAGACTGAAGCTATAACAGACTAGACAGGGGGGAAAGAAATAGACAAAAGAAAACAAAGAAGGGATAGACACATTAGCAAAATAATTGAAAAGTGGGACATCATTACCATCGTAGTATTTTCCAGCCAAAAAAAAAAAAAAAGAAATAACGAAGGAACATTACCGTAATATCAAGCAGATTCATGTTACTTTGTAGTTTACATTGTTTAATTTGGGTAGTGAAAAAAAGGTTCAAGTGGCGGAAGACATGGGCAGCCATGTTAAAGTGTAGCACAATCACACTTCAAACATCCATCTTTTGTCTTCATTTACTTGCCTTTATTATATTTTTGGGATCTAAACAATTGGACATGTTTTTGACTCCTATGGACTTATTTTGTTTACCTAAAAAATATATGTAATTTTTTTAAAACAAACCTCGGGGTCAACTGTACTGACTAGTACCAAGCCAGTATCTCGCCTCTCTAAACCGATATACTTGAAACATTTCCTATAAATCGTCCCTATTGACTATTGTCAATACGGAATTCAACAATCATATTATATTTTTGCTTTTATTATGTCAAAAGAAGAACGACGCTAAATACCATTAATGTCTTATAACAACTGATTTTGATATTTCTCCAATTACATCTTACTTATATTTGTTTTGAGAATCAGATGCAAATTGATGTGCATCCTAGAATATGGAGGGTCCACTAACTAGAATGAATATTCTGTCCTAAACTTTGAATAGTGAAAATTTCATATTTGTGCATTGAGTAGAATCATACGATTTTTATTCATGGTGGGTAAGCTGCTCAGCCTGAACTCTTCAATATAATCTCCATTCTCAAAAGAAAAAAAAAAAAAAAAAAAAAAAAAAAAAGAAGAGAAGGGGCAAAAGAAATGGAAAAAAAAAAAAGTGAGTCTTACAATTTTGAGTGGTCAATCCACAACCTCCATTCCCATATCACTATATCTGTATATCATTACATAAGGTCTTCTATTCCTCCACTCCACATTTCTTTTCTTTTTAATATTTTTTTATAAGAAATTAACCTTAAGGAGATAATATATTATACTATCTATAAAATTAAAATTGAGTATGAATAACAAATAAGACGTGCGGAGGAAAGTTGTCTTTTTCTTTCTGTAAAATTAATTCTTTATTTATTTATTTATTTTTAATGTGTTCAAAAGGAATCCAAGCTTTTCAACTTTTTTTATTTAATTTTTTTAAAAAAATAATCTTATTTTGTATAGGAGAAGAGTGTTTTAGTGCCACCAAAAGGGTAGACCCAATGAGACTGGACGGCGAGCTAGAGACTTGATTGGGCGTGGTTATTGTTCCCTCCACTCCATACAAGAAGGCATGAAAGTATGCATTTTGTTTTGAATTAAATATTATGCAAAAAAAAATATATATATATATATATTTATCTCTGCAAATGGATCTTCTTACCTGTGCATAAGATTTCTTTCAGGTGATCAAATCATGGGTCTTCCTTTATCTTATTTTTTAATTGTTTTTGATAATATACCCTTGTTTTATTTATTTATTTATTATATTGGCTGTGACACATACTCTGTTTCGCTGCTTTCGCACCATAGCCTCTCGCCTCTCCTACAGCAGCCCTTTTGATTCCCCCCCCCCCCTTTTCTTTTGTTTGTTTTAGAGTGCACTTCAATATGTAATTATAAATATAATTGGGATAATAGTCATAATCTATTACATGAAAATTACTAAAAGAATATTTTCTGGACTTTTATGGTGCTCATAATTGGCCTCAAAGAATTTGCAACAAATGATTAAAAAATTATGTTATAGTGTTATGAACTCCCACTTAACAATTTCCAATTTTTCATAAAGTGTCTCACTTATTAATTTCATTAATCATATACATATTTTTGTAAATATAATCTGTTACCTACATTTTCTTCTTTCAATACCACTGCCTTCAAGTAATAAGAAAAAAATCTCTAAATATCTATATATATATTAGGTCATTTCCAATTTATAGCTCTGGTTTAAAGCACCAAAAACTTTAAAATAGAACAACTTTTGCTTTATATATATTTTTTTAATCTTCAATTCATTAAAAAAGAATATTATATTTTTATGCGAAATCTCAATTTTATTAACTTTGGAAATTCACAAAGAAATAGAAGTATATAAAAAAATTAATGTTATTTGCAATAATATAACGTTATACTTAGCGCAACACTGAAATTCTGTTCTATTTTAGATAATAAATTAGTACTAAGTTAGAGACCGCTCCAAATTGGTGTTTTATTTTATTTTAGTGTAGGATTGGAGTTTGATCTAATGTAAAGAAATCTCTCTCCCTAATGAAACCATTTAGTAATATTCATTTTATGTTTATAATGGCATTTGAGCTCAAATTTTATAAGTTCCAAAAGAGATTATTTCTACCAATAAGTTAAAGATGTTGAAAATTACATAATGGTCTAGCCTCTTTTTTGACCTCTAATCTAGATAAGATTTTTCTCCTTGATTTTAGTTTTCTAGTTTTGATAATATTCTATATGCGTGAAGGTACGTGTTCACATAAATCAAGAATTTTAGATTTATAAAAGTTTTATTCCGCCTATATCTTGATATATAATAATGGATCGATTTATTAGTTATTATTTTATATTATTCGATTCTAGAGACAGAATTTTAAAAATTTAAATCTAGAAAAATTATACAATCAAAGACTGATACCCATGAAAGATTTCTAACATATGAGTTAAAATAAAAAAACGAAAAAACTTGGGCAGTATAAGACGATTTGAAAGAACTGAGGAGATTTCTCTAGTGAAGCTATAGGTATTCTCGTTCTAAAGTCACTGTTAGTTTTCCCTATAGGCAATATAGCTGTTTGCCTAATGCTTCAAATCAAGCACTCATTTTTTTCTCTTTTTATAATATTACTATATTACCTTTTTAATATTTGTTTACATTAAAAAAATAAACAAAAAAGAAAAATAATTAAAAATAAAACATTTAAGAAGCCCATATTTTCAGAAATCGGTTAAATGACACCTTAAATTTTGGATTTCAATAGTCAAACAAAGTCCTTTCTTTCAAATTTCAATAGAAATTAATTGCTCTAATTATGCATACCCTTTCATATTTTCATATAATTAATGTATCTTAAACTTATATGTTACCTAAAATATCATAAAAGACTTCATTTTTTATGTTCCTTTTCTTTTATCATTATTCCTTAGTTTAAAATCTAACCATTTTTCTTTCTTTACTTTTATGTGGATGTCTATTTATTTATTATGATTTTANAAAAAGACACTAGAAAATAGAGATAAAAAAAGAAAATAACTTTTTGAAATTATTCGTTTACTTGGCCATAATTGCTTAACAGGTTATATCTTTCTATCTTCTTTCTTTCCTATTTGAAATTAATATTGTCGCTTGAATACTATATAGTTATTTCGTTTCCTTCTATTGTTGTTTTCTATTAAGCTGTGTTGTTTTTGTACCTAAGCAATTAGAACAAATATCTCCGATTAAAAGTATTCTTATGACAAAAAAATCATCTGGATATGAGAAACATAAAAAATAGAAAATAAATAAATAAACAGAAAATTCGATTAAATTACAAGAATGAGTTATTAAAAAATTTCACTTACGAAGTTAAAAGAGGTAAAGAACTTAAAGAAGCAATTGAAAAAAGGTCTTAATAAATTTGGAATAATGATGTAATGGTATAAGAAAAAAAAGCAACATACAAAATAATAATAATGAAACATAAGATATTACAATGGTTGAGGAAAAATGTCAAGAAAATAATGAATTGAACTAGATTGACTTTGAAATTAGGGGTCTAATTAATTACTTTAGTCATGCTTCTATTGAAGTTTTAATTCAAGTTTTGATCCATGAAGGTGCAAAATTTTGCATAATTAGCCAAGAAATATATTAATAAATATTTTTTGTATTAAATGTGTTAGATTTTTAATGAAATATCAAAGTGGTCTCATTTGAGAATTCGTCCAAAATTTCAAAACTGCTTAAGTCAGTCATGTCTAAAATTGTTTGCATGATATCTAATTGTCATTAAGATACAATATTGATTTAATCGATTGTTTATTATTGTTATTACTTTTCTATATTCTGAACTTTATATTAGATTTCTATTTAATGGAATGGAATTTATTTTTCATTATACAAAAAGTTACATTAGGTCGTCTTCAAATGTGTTTTAACTTTTAAATCACGTTACATTCGGTAGATGTCGCTGTGCCATTATTGTTATTATTTTCATGGTTCTTGTGCTTAAGATGAGAATATATCAACTGAGTCAGCTAATTGAGTAGTAAAATCTCTTTGCATTGATTTTTTTTTTTTTGTTTCTGGATCTTTGCATTGGTTATATGCAAGGAAGAAAGTTATTGTTCTTGTGTAACTCTCATTGCCACCAATGCTAGTTATGTGTTATACTGATCAATAAAAAATAAAAAAGCTATTGTCTGCTTATGGTTTGGCTACACAATTAAATTACCGATAATGACCCTTTCGAAATATATATATATATATTCTATTCTATTACGAGAGCTACTTCCAATTTCCAACAAAACTAAAATTTGATCACGCATTCTTGGATGGAATCATGGAACCACTCCTTAAACACAGTAAAATCCAAACTTAATTTTTTAAGAATATTAAATTTACTGACTCAACTTCTAGGCAAAAATGTGGAATTATGAAATAATTGAAACTTATATCTATTAATGGTTACTGGTTAGACACGTCCAAGTATCACATCAATGAAAAGTATTATTGTACTCTATGGGGTCATTGGGTTGGCGGGGGCTGCCGCCTATTGGCTTTTTTGCCCTTTCTAACTCTAGTCTAAAGTAGGTCACCCATCGATAATAAGCTAAAGAGATTCATACATTGTCAGGTGGAATGTGACTATGTAAGACCCTCCACTATATATATATATATATATATATATATGTATATTTGTACTCAGTCTCACACACCCATTTTGCAAAAATTAGTGGGACCCCATTACGCTTCCAATATTCACAGTTTGAATGGTCAAGCTCCAAATAATTGGTGGTCATGTAAAGCATTGGATTCCAACCCTTTTTCATTTGTATAATCCTTACTGCAAAACATAATTCACCCTTTCTTTTATTTTTTTTCCCTTTCTTTTTTTAATTATAATTATAGATTCTTTTACACTCTCTTTTATAAATGCCTCACTGCTGAATTTTATAAAATGAATTGAAAAGTGACTGAATTTTAGGATTGGAAAATATAGGTCATAGAACAATAATAGCACAGTTAAATATAAAAAAAGTTGATAAATTTACGGAATCTAATAGTTAAAAAATACTTATTTTGTTGAAATGAAAAAACATTTCATATTATGTAAGTTTGATAAAATCTTATATAAATATATAAATTCCCAATAATTTATTTTGGTGAAGTATTCTCTAGTCCTCCCACAAAATTTCCTTCAATTTTGCTTGCTTATTATCTATTCATTATGAGATCTGAAATTGGGAATCCATTTCGTCATGTTGAAAAAATGAAAAATGTGGAATAAACTTGCATCATTGGGTTGTTTCAGAAAAGTTAGTTCACCAAATTTTATTCATCAATTTGTAAATATAATGGAACTACTTAAAGTACTCGACAAATGTTTTAGGTTAATGAGATTAATATATTAATATAATTTTGATATGATGTTTATTAATTGTGTTAAACAATCATTAAAAATGAAAAAAAAATACTCAAACCGAAAACAAAGAAAAAGAAGGATAATTTTTTTTTTGTTTCTTCGAGTATGGAGAGAATTAAAGAAAAGTAGCATGCCTTATTCTTTAATTTATTGTTTTTCTTTTTCCCTTATGTAAAAATAAAATTATTGGTTTTGTTCAATTGGAAGATATGATAATTATTCTATAATCTAATGCACCTGCTATGCGATCTAAAATCTATATCTCGGTTAATACTAAAGAAAAAAGTCAATGATTGTGAAGAGAATACGTCAGATTACATGGATGCCTTTCGATTAAAGTACGATATGCTCCGAATAGATAAATGTGTAATTAACAGAAAATAAAACTAGATCAACCTTCTCTAAATGGATAATCTACGAAGAAAGGAAAACAAACTTCTGAGTAGAAATTAAGCAATTCATTTATTAATAATATCTAATTCTGTGTTGATACCCAAGTTATATTTTCTGATTATGTAATTTTTCGTATTCATATTTGGAAAATATTGAGCTACCATCGCCTATATAAAAGGGGCTCAATTTTATTATTTTTTATCTGATAATTACTTCACTATACATTCTCTTTGTTCTTACATTGAGACTTAGAGAAACTCTTGTAATTCTCCAGAAAATAGTGAAGAATAGTGGATGTAGGCTCATTTTTTTTAGGGTTGAACCACTATAAAATTTGTGTCTCCTTATTTGCTTTACTTTATTAACTCTTTTCATACATAAGCTATATCTTGTAGTTTTCTAAATTCATTGTCGACAAAACTTCCATCATTAATTAGCACTGGAAGGAGGGTTATTCTAGTAAAAAGTTTATCATTCCCGTCTATTCAACAATGACAAATACTAAAAACACTACCAGAAAGGCTGGAGTTAGCCAAAATTAACCCCAAAATACTGTTGCACAGGTTGATCTATTCAAGATCAACCAGCTCCTCACCTGAGGAGAATATTATTTAGAGATAAGATAATATGGAGGATACTTTTGCAAACTTTAAGCAAATCATCAATTAGATCAATGATTCTTGAGGCGACTTGCTAAAGGAGAGTTGGTAACATCACCACAACAAGAGCGCCCTAGAGATCGTTCTACTCGACGATCTGAAAAGGGGATCTAGATTCAAAAAATGGGGAATCGTGACCAGCCCAGAACCCAATAAAATTGACAGGCATATCGTACTTCTAAGGGAAAAGGTAAGGTTACAAATTTACCACAAGATTCTGGTACTAAGAGTTCTAACATAGATCGTGATCATGGATAACTTTCTCAGAGAGCTCCCACTAACCGCGATCATTTGAGTAACGAACAGAATCATCAATCAAGAAGTGTCTTTGAGAGGATAAGTAGGGAACTGAGGTAGAACTCTCCAAACTTAAGACAATACTTAAAACAACGACGTTACAAAGGTAGCCATGAGCGATCTATATCACATTATAACAACCGAACCCAATCATGTCAAACTATTTCAGTTGAATCTTTTCAAAGGTCGTTATAGATCCTGTCTAATTAACCTATCTTACGTCGTGATAATAGCGACTAAAGACCACCCCTACCACCAATAAGGAATAATACCCTTCCTCTCGATACTAATGTTTATAATCTAAGGATCGCATTAGATGCGTTTGCTAGATGGGATGATGAGCTCATAGATAGATATCGTCAATCGTTGTTTAACGAAGAAGTTTGAGCTACTACACTTCTTGCTGGATTCAAATTTCTCACTATAAATACCTTTGATAGAAAACCGATCCACAGAACCACATGGATCACTTCAACGAAATGATAGAGCTCTACCGGGTTGATGACTTTGTATGTTTAGGTATTTTATTGTAACCCTTATAGGTATAGTGAAGAAGTGGTTTTGAGGACTTTAGCCTAGTTCGATCTTATTCTGACAATAACCCCAAACCGCATTCTTAAGATAATTTCAAGTTACAAAGAATTTTACTGTTCCTTTAATCAGTTTGTCTGTAATTCGACAAAGTCTAGAGGAAACTCTATGATCATACCTCAACTATTTCATTTTAAAATTGGCAAAAGTCAACAATCTGCCTGAAAGAGGAGTCCTAATTTTGATGATGGTCAGAGTATGGCCAGAAACTAAAATCTGAGAAGAGTTATTAAAATAAGAATGTAGGACTCTAGAAGACTTCTATCAAAAAGTTGGTCGATATTAAAGGGTAGAATCTTTTCGAGAAAATCTTCATAAGACAAAGAAGTAAGGAAGAAAAGATACAACCAAGGATGCGACCACAACAACCAACAACAATAACAAAAAATCAAAAAAGAGGAAGAATGAACAACTAGTTTGAAAGCAGCCTGAGCCAAAAAAGTAGGAGATTCTAAGGGCTTCCCTGTAATTCAATAATTATACCGAGCTAAGTGCACCCGTAGATCATATTTATACGGTCACAAATCAGCATGAGCAGTATCGTCAGTCGAGGCCGATAAAGCAGGATAAAGCAAAACGCAATCCTAATAAGTTTTATTGATATCATAATGATATTAGACATCAAACTAACAACTAATATACCTTAAAAAGTAAGATCAAGAGGTTAATCAGAGAATGGAGGTTGCAGCAGTATGCTAAGCAGAATTATGGGGTAAGAGAAGAAAACTAACAGTGACCTCTAGTGGTTCAATGTGAAGTGCAAATTATTTTTAGAGGCCTACATATAGGTGGAGATTCAAGAAAGGCGTAGGATATATATACACGAGAAGCCCGATAGTAGCCATTGACTAATGTGATGCACCTTGAGCAGCGTTCGCAAAAGCTTCAACGGGTTCCAAACATGAACATCAACTTCAAGAGCAGGATGCAAAGGAGTTCTATTATCCACATAATGACTCACTTGTTATAAGGATTAGTTGTGTGAAGCATATAATTATGGCGAGTATTAGTTGACAATGGGAGTGTTATCGATATTCTATTCTATGACACTTTCAAAAAGACGAGGTTAAGTGATAGCGACCTAAAATCTGTTGTTACTTCACTCTAGGGATTTACTGATGATAGTATAATGTCAAGGGGTATAATCGAGCTGATAGTGAATGTTGGGATCTATCTTAGAATTTCAACAGTAATGACTCAATTTTTGATAGTGGATTACCCTTCAACATTCATTGTCATACTAAGAAGACCAACCTTAAGGGAACTACGAGCTATTACTTCAATTTATCATTTGACCATAAAGTTCCCAACTTAACATGGAGTAGGAAAAGTAAAGACAACCAATATGATGCACGGTCATGTTATAATAATTCTTTGAAGCTCACAATGAGAGAGATAACACCTCGCATAATAATGGTCCAGCAACATAAAGTGGCATTAGGCAAAACGTCAATCGAAGACTTCGACCCACAAGAAATTGATGGAGAGGTCAAGACTAGACCTATCAAAGACTTGGAGGATTTGTCAATCGACGAGTCTTCGAATGTGTTAAATTTTAGAGTGAAGTTTCAAGAACCCATGCAAGCTGAACTATTCATATTTCTAAAGGAAATTTGGATGTCTTTATATAGTAACATTCAGATATGATAGAGATTAATCTAAATATTATATGTCATTGCCTTAATATCAATACAACAAAAAACCTGTACAACAAAAATAAAGAGAGATGGATCAAGAATATTACATTGCATTAAAAGAGGACATTGAGAAGCTACTCAAAATTAGATTCGTTAGATAATCTTTTTACCTAAACTGGCTTATAAATTCAGTTCTGTTGAAAAATCCCAATAGAAAGTGGAGGACTTGCATTAATTTCACTGATCTTAATAAAGCATCCCGAAGGATAGTTTCCTACTTTCAAGAATCGACCAACTTATAAATACAACGTCTAGGCATAAATTGCTAAGTTTTATGGATGCATATTTTGGATATAACAAATTCCTATGTACGAGCTAGATAAAAAGTACACCTCATTTATTACTGATCGAGGATTATATTGATACAAAAAGATACCCTTCGGACTCATCAACGCATGAGCAACTTATCAATCTCTTGTTAATATGTTGTTTACAAAACAAATTGGTAGGACGATAGAAGTTTACACTAGTGATATGTTGGTAAAGTCAAAAAAAACTGAAGGTTACATCAAGCACCTTATGTGATGTTCAAAATTCTTTGAAAGTATCAGGTGAAGCTGAACCCTGAAAAGTGTGCATTTGGAGTATGATCTAGAAAGTTTTTGGGATACATGGTCAACCAGCGAGATATCGAAACTAATCTACAAAAGACCCAATCATTGATTGATATGTAGTCACCTCGTAAACCCAAAGATATGCAAAACCTAGTAGAAAGAATGGTTGCATTGAGCTAATTTATATCAAGATTAACTAACAAATACAAACTATTCTTCGAGATTTTAAAGAGTTCGAAGAAGTTCGAGTGGATAGAGAAGTGCGAACAGGTATTCCAAGATTTAAAGAAACACTTGAGATCTCCTTTACTCTTATTGAAGCTAAAACTAGGGAAAAAGTTGTATTTGTATCTCGATATTTCCAAATATGGGGTAAGTGCTGTGTTAATTTGAGAAAAAGAAAATATACAGTGACCTATGTATTATGTAAGCAAAAGACTACTCAATAACAAAACGAGATATCCGGAGATGGAGAAGTTGGCACTAGTACTTGTCATCGCATCTAGGAAGCTTTGACCATATTTTTATGCATATTAAATTGAGGTTTTCACAAATTTTCTATAGAAATAAGTTTTGTAAAAGCCTAAAGTGTTAAGATAATTACTCAAGTAGGCAGTTGAGTCAATTCGACATTAATTTTCGACCTCACACTACGATTAAAGGTCAAACTCTTGCAGATTTTATTGCAGAGTTCGCTTATGATGTCAATCTTCCCATAAAAATAATTGAGAAACTTATAATAGATATAACTAAGTTGTGAAAACTTTATGTTGATGGATCATCAAATGAAAATAGAGCTAGTACGGGTTTGATGTTAATCAGTCTAGAAGGACATAATATCCATTGTGTACTTTATTTCAGATTTCTAGTATCGAATAATGAAACAGAATACGAGGTGTTGATAACTAGACTCAAGCTCGCACAAGAAATGAAGGTTAAGATGATCGAGGTATATAGTGACTCCCAGTTAGTCATTTGTCAAGTTATTGGAGAATACCAGACTAGAGGAGGAAAGATGCCAGCCTATCTACAGGAGGTATAGAGACTACTCTCAACCTTTACTACTTATAGTATTTAGCTACTTCCTTATACTAAAAATACCCAGGCAGATGCTTTAGCCAAATTAGCCTCGACAAAAGATGCGGAATTACTAAAAGTGGTTCTTGTTGAATTCCTACCAAAACCAAGTATTGAAGTAGAGTCTCAAGTAACAATGCTAATCGACCAGAAACCTTCATAGATAGATCTTATAATGAAGTACCTACAAGATGTCAACCTTTTCAAGAATAAAGATGATGTAGAGTGACTTTAAATGAAGACAGCTTATTATATCATCTATAACAGAAAGTTCCATCAGAGAAGCTTTAGCTCACCATTATTATTATGTGTTAACAAAGACAAAGCACTGGACATTATGAGGAAGATTTATGAAGAGATATATGAAAATCATTCTGTAGAGGCATGTACTTATGAACAAAGCACTCAAACAAGGGTATTTTTGACCTACTATGAAGAAAGATGCAATAGAATTTGCCCAAAAATATGAGAAATGTCAAGTTTTGTGACCATTCCTAGATCACCTCTTGTTCCTTTTACTTCGATAACTAGTCCATGGCCATTCAGAGTATAGGGATTAATATTATTGAAACCCTCTCATTGATGCGAGGTGGATTGAAGTATGTTATAGTTGCAATCGACTATTTTACCAAATGGACAAAAGCTGAAGCCTTATGTACAATCTCTACAAAAAAACATGATAGATTTTGTTTGCAAGTCTGTAATCTATTGATATAGTATATTGTACATGATTGTTTCTAATAATAGGAAATAATTCGACTGCAATGAATTTCGTAACTTTTGTGATAACCTAGGTATCAGAAAAAGCTTATTAGTTAAGGTTGAAGCTATAAACAAGGTACTAAAACAAAATTTGAAGACGAAATATTAGAGCTTAGCCAGAGATACTTTTCCGAACTACTATGCACTTATCACACCACTCAATGAATTACCATTGGATTGAGTCCATTCTCTCTGGCCTATGAATATGAAGCACGATCAGAATAGTGTCTTGATGAGAATTGAGCTCGATCTTCTAGAAGAAAAGCACGAGCAGTCTCAATTACGAGTTACGTCATATCAACAGTGTACTTCTCACTATTACAATTCTAAAGTAAAAAATAGAAATTTGAAGTTGGTGATCTTGTTCTTCGACAAGTTCTTCCTAATACTAATGAGCATGGCACTGGCGTATTTGAACCTTCTTAGGAAGGTCCATAGGTTATTGATGCTATCATTAGACCTAGAACATACAAATTAGCTCGTATTAGAAGACAAAAGATCAAGCATACTTAGAATAAGGAACAGTTTCATCGATATTATCAATAAAAGTCTTCGTGTATCTTTATAATGTTTCAATGGCTTAGGGGACAAATTTTGTTCGTCATTCGAAATTATCAATAAAGGTATTATTTATTCAATTTACTATTTTCATGTGTTATTTATTTCTTTTGGTTAATTTTTTATAGTTTTATGGCCGTTTTCAAACATCATAAAACTCAGAGGTAGTGGGATTAGATTATGTAATCTCCTACTCACTTCCTAAAGAATTATGCAAAGTTTATATTAGAGGGATTGGAATTTTGGATCGCTAAATTTCTAAAATTCTTAAAAATCTTAGGATTTTCTTCTCGCTTCATACTTTAGCATATCGTATTACATGATATCTCTCCTCAAATAAACAAATGACTAAGCAAAGTGTCCATAGTTTGATGTGATATATTACTATTCATTCTATTTTGATATGGAACTTTTGAAAAACACATTTGAGTTTGCACCATTCATATTGGCTGTTTTTTATAAGTGACCTAACCTATCCTAATACTTAAAAAATCTGTTTTAATTTGATTAGATTCAAATCACAATAGCGTACTAATCAATTAATTTAGTGATTGGCTACTTGGTTCAATTATGTATTTATATGCGATATGTTTTTATTCTAATATTATTTTGCAGGATAAAAATTTGATAAGTAGAAAATATTAGAAATATAAGCAAGTAAACATGTGCGAGCAAAATATTACAAAAATTAGCAGGATAAGCCCGCATTTGTCTAGTACTTTACAAATTTGGTTAAAATATATATATATATATATATATATATAAACGGTTTACTCTACAGATGCACTTTTGTCATTGGTAGCCTCCTCCACGGTTTTATCTGCCTTCCAGCTCTTAACAAGTTCAACTATATCTTGGCTAAGAAAGGAAATGTCGAACCCCGGCTGCTCGCAATAGATATTATATATAATAGTTGACCTGCCAATATCACTGGCTTTGTCTTCAAGCTCCTTGCTCTCAATGGCCTTGAATAATTATTTTGCGACCCACTTCTTTGAGAGCATCTGGGTGTTGAGAGATAGTCTTCTCAAGCAACTTTATTTGCCCCCCAAGCTTCTCTTTTTCCTTCTTTAAAATGGCTAGGTCCTCTTGTAGCTTCTTCCTTTTAGACTCAAAGGTGTTCTTCTCCTCTTTATTAGTCTTCTTTAGGTCCTTGCATGATTAGGTCATCTCTTCGACCTTTGCTCTTTTTTCTATGCATTCGAGGATCGGATCGTACATAAGTACAGTAGCTGTAGTAGTTTGAAAATAGGAAAAATATTAAATAAAGAAAAGACTTTGCATGAACAACCAAAAAAGATAGTACTTACATTCACAAGTATTCTCATGGTGGCATGGGAGGTGACCTTCGGTGGCATCCTCTTCATCTTCTCTTAGTCTTCTACTGATGTAAAATGGTCAATAAAAGTGGCACTTAGACCAGTCTTCTTCGGCAGTTGGCGAAGAAGTGTGAGTAGATATCAATTTGGTTTGAAGGAGTCCTAGAGGAGGATGAAGCAGGCTATTTATTTGATCCATCTTGGGCTATCTCTGCTGCTTGAAAGAGAGGGGGTAAACTCGAAGATATGTCCTCGAAGGCGATTTTTCTTTTCTTTGAAGTGTTAACCTTCTTTATTTCCACTTAAGGTCAGAGAAGTGTCTTAGGGGTCCTTGACTTTGATCGAGAACACAGAGTAAAAGATGGAGCTTGTAATCTACTACCAATTCTCGTTTTATTTTTATAGTAGTATTATGGTTAGTATGCGAGGTAAAATAAAAAAAAATCATCGTAATGATAAGAATACCTTCAGTGTCTTGAGAAGGACGAGTAGGTACTAGAGGAGATGGTTATTCATAATCAAATAAGCACGATGCCTTTCGTTTTCTGGACCTAGAAAACAAGGCAGGTCCTTTTTTTTGTTACTTTGAGCCCGAGATTCTAGACGGATAGTTAGCGGCGATAAGAAAAGAAGCATCCTTGGGGAATAATCCACAGGCTACTAAATTATGCATCGTTCCAAGCTTCTTCTACTCAAATTCTTCAACCGGAAAATTGTTTACTTTGTATACATGAGCGATCTACACTTCGCTTAGTCCAGGATGCTTCTTGTTTGCTACAAAGACAGAAAAATGTGATTAGACAATAGAATTTAAACAAAATAGAGGAACGAGCTGAAAATTTTACCTACCGGGGTTTTGGAAGAAACTATTATCCACACATTCAAAATGGAAAAATGGCCTAGTTTTAACCTCGTATATTATCTTGATGGCCTGGTTCGATCATTGACTCACATTGAAAAAGCCAAAATCTAAGGGGTTCGACTTTATATGGTAAAACTAAGTGAATTCTTTAGGTGCAAGTGTTCCTAAACCTAATTTGTGATATATTATGTATAATCCCATCATGTACCTATATATGTTTGAGGTTAGTTGGAAAGGAACAACTCCATAACAGTCGATAATCGACTTGATGTATGGGTGTAAAGAGATGTAGACACCGTATTTGAGATCTGTGCCTGAGAAGGAAGTGCTTCCATGAGGAAGGGTGTGTGGAGAGTTGACCTCCATAGGAAGGAGAAAAGACACGTCGATCTTATAATCTCACACTATCTTCTCCAGTTTATTTATCATGCAGCTTATCCTCACATTGGTACATGGCCATTTTCCTTGCATGTGGTTGTAACTTCTCGTGAATTCAAGTGCATCCCTAATCTATTGAGGCTATTGGTCTTAAGGGAAGTCACCTATGCGAGGACTACTTTGCCTAGCTTTGATTATTTCTATCTCGAGCTCTTGTTCTATGTAGTCCTCAAGGTTTATCGAAATAATGCTCGTCTCAGAGAATGACGACTCCCCTGAGAATGCATTCTTCTCCTAATCTCCTCACTACTAGACATCTGAAAAAGTAAAATATAGGATGTATTTATTCCTATTTGAGCATTGGTCTACATGTAAATTCGTAAATTTTTATAGAATTAATTTATGTGCGACCTAGGGAAAAGCGTGCTAGTTTATCTATTGCAAGTGTACTCGTTGTGTGAGAACAAAAGTATAATATCAATTTAGGGCAAAAAAATCCTAAAATCGCGCCAATATCTATCTATTCGTCTATCTATAAGGTTTCTATCCTACAGATTCAAGCAACTCTGACAATTCGTCATTTGATTCGACAAATTCGACCTAATCTTCTATATCTCAAGTGAATCCATAAAAGTTCTGTGATTTGCATATCTTCAGTTCGATTAAATATATGGATAAGACTATGTTTATTCATCTATATTCAATAGTTCTATACTTTATCAGAAATAAGAATAAATGAAGAAGAAAAAAGTGATACCGATCTTTTTTGAAGCTTGAAAGATTCGAACATCGTGGGTAACTGAATCCCGATGAAATAGGAGGTGAAAATGACAGTCTGGTTCACCAGTGATGGGAAAAAGGCTATTAAGTCTCGTTGGAAAAGATTTGGATTTTTGGAGAATTTCTAGAATTCGAAGTCTCAGGAGTTTGAATGAAAATGAGAAAAATAAGAAGAAAAGTGTTTTCTTTATATATTTTGAGATTTGTCAAATCTCGACTGTGGACTAAAGGGGATAATTTTCAGAGTTAATGATCTAGATTCACGCAGGAGATTGGATTTTGAAAATTAAATCAATTAATTTTTGAAACACGAAAATGTTTTGTTTTAGACGACAATTGATATCATCATCATCACACCTACTCGAGAAATAAAAGGATTTTCTCGAGTCTCACTAACTCTTTGAAGAAGAGTGACACATGATTATATTTGACAGAGAAATAAATGTGTAAGATTTTGAATAGATATCGCACTTTGTAGATCGTACTTTGAGATGATCGCACTTTGAGAAATGAATGCGTAAGATTCAAGAGTTTTGAGATGATCTCATAACATCACACTTTGTAGATCGCACCTGTTAAAATAAGAAGCTCTATTCTAAAGAAATGGAGCTAGAGAGCAATTACTGTGTGATCTAAAATCTACATCTTGGTCAACACTAAAGAAAGAAAGTTAATAATTATAAAGAGAATGTGTCAGATCACATAGGTGTCTTTCAATCAAAGTACGACCTACTCAGAATAAATAAATATGCGATCAGCAGAAAAGAAAACTAGATCAAGTTTCTCTAAATAATTAATCTGCTAATAAAGGAAAACAAGCTTTCGAATAGGGATTAAGTAATCTATTTATTAGTTATTACCCAATTATGTGTTGATATCCAAAGTTGTATTTTCTGAGTATGTAATTTTCTATTTTTATGATTAGAAAACATTGAGCCATCCTTACCTATATAAAAGGGGCTCAGTCTCATTATTTTTCATCTAATAATTACTTCATTATATACTCTCAATTTGCTCTCATCTTGAGACTTAGAGAAACTCATGTAATTTTCCAGAAAAAAAGTAAAGAATAGTGAATGTAAGTTCATCTCTTTTGGAGTTAAACCATTATAAAATTTTTGTCTCTTTATTTATTTTATTCTATCATTTTTTTTTTATATATAAGTCACATCTTGTAATTTTCTAAATATATTATTGACAAAATCTCCTTTAACAGCACCCAAATTGTAAAAAAAGAAATATACATTGATATGGCTTTGGAGGAATATAATATTTGACTGAGTTATTTATTTAAGCACACCTAGTTAAAATAAGTAAATGAGGAATGAGGAATGATGTGTGTGGACTTTGGAGCAATAAGTTGGTTGAAAAACAAACCTCGATTTTTTTTTTCAAGTGACAATGATAATAACGTTTGTAATAGTAACACCGGCCCAAAGCCACAATAAAAGTTAAAATGGTATAATATGCTTAGTACCTGTCAAGAATATTAAAAAGAAATGGTAGAATGGCTTATTTCTTTTCCATTAATGTGTTTACTTACGATACTGATGATGAAATAGAGTGGACACAAATAATTAGAGCAATTGAGAAAACAAATTATGAATTATAATTTATATATAACCTATATACTCTAAATAATAACTAAACGTAATACTCAGTAACCTATTTATAATCTACTTTATTATAATTTATATATATACAATGACATAAACAAAAACTAAAAATAACACTCAATGACAGAGAATTATAGTCCGATTTATTAGCAACGGAAATATTTGATTCTTGTTTTTTTTTTTTTATTGAGTAATATGTGTTTCTTGTTCTTGATATCTGTGAATGAATAAACATGATGAGAATGGGCTTCAAATCGAATTTCTAGTATGTAACATTTACTCAAATGTTTAATTCCCTTTCTTATTATTTTCCTCTTAGCAACAAAATAATTCGTCTGTTATTTCATAACATCACGAATTAGTAAGTGAAATAGAAGAATCTCCCCCCGTTTTCTTTTTTTTCTCGACCTTTTTTTTTTTTTTCCTCTAACCAATTTTAAAGACACAACTAATCCCGAACAAGAACAAAATCTTTACTCCAAACCCCAAGCTTGGATAGCTTTAGCTAAGCTCTAACCAAGTTTAAATTGGAACCCATCCCAACGTACGGTTGTGGGTTAAGAGGGTTGTGGGTCAAGACAATGGAGTCAATTGGCCTGACCCTCCAAACCCAAACGCGAACCCGGGTGATGTAATGATAAAACAACCCACAGGGGCCCACCGAAGGAGAGAGAAGAAAGCTCAAAGGCGCTATTCTCACTCGGCTGTGCCCTTCATCATTGTTCACTAATATCTTGCGTGCACTCCTCATCCCATCACGCACGTACCAACGAACCGCACCGCCTTTTTTTTTTTTTTTTTTTTTTTAAGCCTCTTTTCTGGCTTTCTTTTTAATTTAGTCCTCTAACCAGGGACATTTCCGTCAAATTAGCTTCTTTATAACCTCACCTTCCGTGCACTCTCCAAGTTTCGCCTTTGATTTTCACTCTCTCTCTTTCTGGTTCTTCGTCTCCTCCTTCCCCCAAAAAAAGCTTTATTTCTTCTGATTGTGCTTCGTGTCTTCCGATCTGGGTCTTCTTCTTCTTCTTATTCCATACCACGCTTTTAGGGTCTCTCTGCGGATCGAGCAATTGTTGGGGCCGAGAGAGTTAGTTTCTCGCTCTGTTATTGGGTTTTGCTTTCTTCTTCACTTTAAGCCCTGCTCTTTCTATTTGTTTTAGCTTAGTTTTCCTTTATTGGTTTATGTTTTTCTGACTGATTGTTTAGATTTTATATTCAAGATATATAAATCTTTGAGTTTGAGTTTTAGCTTTTAGTGGTTTTTTTTCCGTATAATTCTTTGAATCTTCTCTCTCTGAGTTTGTTCTTCATATTTTTTGACACCCTTTTGCTGTGTCATGTTTACGAATGTTCATTTCCATTTTCACTAAGCTGTAAAGTATCGTTATTGAGAAAAATGGGCTAATTGAGCCATAGATCTCCATGTATTGAGCTCAATATTTGGTGCTATTGGTCCGTGAATTGAAATTGTTATCTCTAATACTGTTTAGGATTTCGCTGCAGGGTACTTTGAAAAGGTTTGGGCAGAAGGAGCAGTGGTGGAGATCTGTTTATTTTGTATTGTGAGTGTGAACAGAACAGCATGCGGTGGTGGATGACTCTGTCTGTTGATGTTTTCCGCAAAGTCATCTCTCTGAATCTATATTGTAGAGTTATTCTGTAATTTCATCTTTTCTAATTTGAGCCCGTTTACAAGTTTCTCAAACCATTTTTACTGCCTTCTTCTCACATGGGGTCCAGATTTTTTGTCGTTGTTCCTTGCTACGTCCGGCAGATTAGCTGAACTTAGCAAACCTTTTCTCCTTTAAGTTTTGTTAGCTTATTGCTTAGATACAGAGCCTTTTCTTTTGCTTAAGTTCCCTTCTGGATCGTTTCCTCTTTCATTCTTGGTGGTAAATTCTCTCTTTTGGAACTTGTATCGCGACGGATTCGTCTCCTCGTTCGATTCAGTCTGAGTTCTGATTTGCGTCTTACCAAGTTTTAGAAGTATTGTCCTTGGAAGATTGTGTTTACTCCTCTTATTGAAGGTTTTTGGGAAGTAGTGATGGTGTGCCAAGCAGCGAGCCAAACCAGATTTCGGGCATTAAAACACGAAAGTGGGATTGCTGGGAGTGCCACCATTATAGTTAGAGTTATAGCATGCTTTCAACCTCTCCAGGATTGCCAGGTTAGTCTCAAAAGATAATTTACTACTCTTTTTACATTGCATTGTTTAAAGGAGAAGTAGATGTGCTGGATCGCTTTATTGTAAATTCGTTTGTTCATAGTCAGATGATTCCTTGCTGTACTTTATTGTTGAAGGTGTTTTTGGGAAAGCTAATATGATTCCTGTTGCTTCTTTTTCTTGAATGTTTTACAGGCTGAGTATTTCCGTCATTTGCTAAAACCTGTTACGTAGATAAAGTTTATGCTTTGTGTTCAAGTCAAGCTGGAGTGTTTTAGTTATTTTTCTTTTGTTGGTCAAAGAACGACAGATTAATCGGCTAATCTAGTTGTACATACTCCCTCTGGTACGTTTTATTTTCCATCCGAGGAAAACCTATTTTATTGTTTGTCTCTATCAATTCTGTAAGTTGTGAGCTTATGTTTTTTTTGGGTTACACGGTCAATTGTATAGGTAATTGTTTTATTTGGATGGGTCAAGATTGCGGAACTTGGAATCCTCAGTTGCACTTTAATTGGCAATCACCCTATTTCAATCCCTCGGGTGCCCCTGAGGACTTGGGCCTCTCTGGATATATGAACCCAGGCACAAATATGGTATCCATGAATGGTACTTTGCCGGAATACAAATTGTCGGAGGCTGCTAATTTGCAGGTTGGCCAAGCAGGTGAACCTCATCGTTGGTTTTATTGTTTACCCCGCTTCAGCCAGGTCGTCGTGCCTGCTCCGACCTCCATTCTCAAGGAGAAACTTCCTGCCTGTCCTCATGGAAGTTGTAGGGAGATCCTGAAACCAAATGTAGAATCTGGATGTACTCAAAAGAGATTGTGTGTTGTTGATCAATCGGGAGATCAAACGACTTTAATTTTCAGTTCTGCTAATGGGGCTTCTGTTCACTGCCTTGCGTCTTGGCTGCAGAACCCCGTCGGTGCTTACAATTTGAGTGGGGAAATTGATGGAACTGAACGAGTCTTGAAAAATCTCTCTGAGCCAGTTTTAGCCAACGAATATAATGAAAACAATGCAACTGGCGTGGAAAGTGAGATGCATGAAGACACAGAAGAACTTGATGCCTTGCTTTACTCGGATGATGATGATACCACGGAGGATGATGAAGTAACCAGCACAGGTCATTCACCGAGTACAATGACAGCACATGATATACAAGATTGGTTTGAAAGAAGCACAGATGAAGTTGCTAGTTGTGCTGGAGCTACTAAAAAGCGGAAGCATTTTGATGATGGTTATGATGCGAAACCGTCGCTTATGGACACTGCAAGTTCTGCCAAACCTAATAGATCCCTTTTGTTAGAGGATGATGCAGAATCTAGTTGTGCCAACAACAGAAGTTCTGAGTCGAGAGAACTGGATTTTTCGTCCAGCAACAAGAAGATTAGAAAGGAAAAAATTCGGGAAACTGTTAGCATTCTGCAAAGCATAATTCCTGATGGCAAGGGCAAGGATGCAATTGTGGTCCTCGATGAAGCTATCCAATACTTGAAATTATTAAAGCTCAAGGCCAAAGCTCTTAGGTTTTGATTCTCTCTGAGCTCCAGTACGTTTGCGTGATAGTTCCTTGTACTTTAATCGCTGACATTTGCAGTTCTTGTCCATTTACAAGTCCACAAATGGAGCATGCTCACAATAAGTTGGGTACATATCAATCACCTGTAGACACGAGTTTCCAGTTTTAGATGATGAGATACGCCTTATGCGATTGGTATAGAGGAATGGAACTTCAATGATCAGATTAGATTGGGACTTCACCAGCTCTGGCTTTGATCACCAATCGAGTTAGACTAGAACGATATTTGTTTTATGTTCTGATAAAGGGCGGTGATCATTTCTTTAGTCTCTGTCCGAGGGTTGAAAAGAAAGTTACACTTGCACTTGTGTGCATGGAATGTGGTTCTACGGTCGAAAAAGATTGGTGTAAATCAAAGAGGAGAGAGTGGTCAGTGGTGCACGCCCCCTCCTTGCTGTCTTGGGGCCCTCATCATTCCCTTTCTTCACCCTTTTGGTATTTTCTTGTCTAATCCATCGTTTTCGTCTTTTTTCCTTTTGTGGGGTTCTCTTGTTCTTCTCATGTATCAAAGCTTTGCACGAGTGAAGCTGCTTTCCTCTCTCCATCATGCAACTTGTGAACGGTCCCAAGTTTCGGATCCCCATTTTTATGCTTCACTGCCTTGCTCTTCTCACCTGGTTGCTAGCCATTTTAGTGCAAGAACAAAGCCAAGGGAATCCGTTGCTTGTAATATTTTTTAGTTTGGTTGCTGGAAAACTCTTATAATATATATGTTTGTACCCAAGGATAAGGATATTATTATTGTTGTTTGGTAACATCTTGGTTCTTGTGTTTTATCCGTTCTTAGTTCTCGAGCGTTTGGTTTTGTTAAAGTTGATAATCATTTCTTCGTTGGGTATGATTTAATTCGCATTTACATTGTCTTTATCTCTGGCCGTATGTCTCTGTTCTTATGTCGCAGGCACGCATTTATTGTATGAAACAGCGATGTATTCTCAATTTTCTTAATACTTTGCAGCTCTTTGAATTGTTGTCAAAAAAAAAAAAGAAAAAAAAGGAACAATGGATATGATCCTGACAGCTTGGCGAGGGGACCACAACACTGCACTATTAGTGTAACGAAAGAAAGCATTCATGCGTGAGACGCACGAGTAGGAAAATAGTCGAAGCGTGTTAAGTCCAAACCCCAAGTAGAAATTAGGTATATGCATAGCCGTATTCCATTTAGAAAAAGAACAATGAAAAATTAAAAAAATACATCGCCGTGTATGAAAATTAGTAATTGCTAATATATAAGTAACACACTTAAGCTAACTGGTAACTAGAATTACTTGGGTAACAAACTTACCTCTAACGTTGAGGTAAAATTATATGGCACTGTCGAGGTAATATTTGGAGTCATCCAGTTTACTTGTTAATATTAAGGGAAGCTCATTTCAAGTAGCTATTGTAAGATTGCCTCTCTATGATTAAATATCTAGCAAAGCTCAATATCTCTATGAACTCTCGCTGCAAAAGTCTATGCTTTTCGATCATAGAAGTGAAAGGCTTGAGTCTATCTAGTGAACCAATTCAATCCAATTCGAAACCATAATAGAGTATTCTAGTGAGGGAGAAGAATCTCTTATTATATCAGTGATGTTAAGCTGTTTAGCGGACCTAACTCCTAAAGGAGAGGAAATAGTAAAGGAAATACGAAATGTAGGTATAATAGAATCTAATAAAAATTTGATTTGATAACATGGTAACATCGGCTTCTAACTATAGCATTTCCCTAATTTATTTGGTTTTACATACTCATGCACTTGAAAAAGAATAAAATTGAAATGAAAAGAGGCTTTTCTATTACTATGATTTGGCTTTGAAGTTTAAGATGAGATTTCTTATCGGATGCGTTACAGAGAGTTACACTAAGACGCCCTTTATGAAAGAAAAATGTGTTCGTTTAGTTTAGTTTTATCATTGGAAAAAGATACCAACATCTTTTCTCACCAGGTAATTTTGAAGGGAGAATAATAGCTAGGGGGGTTGGAGAGGAATATATTCTGGCTGGATTTGCATTTGGGAGTATTCAAATTGATTTTCAGTTCAATGTGTTTTCTCATTCTTGGCACAATAATTACACAAAAATACTTCATCCAATTGTGGTGTTGTTTCATGGGAGTTTTTAAAAAGCAAGTTTATCATATTTTGAGAATGGAATTTGCAACTTTTGTAAGTGTATCATATTTTGAGAATGGAATTTTGCAACTTTTGTCCCGCATGAGATAGAATCCATGTCTTTCTCCTTGTGTGTAAGAAAATATTTGATTCGCAAATAAAGATATAGGAGGTGGTCCTAATGTCAACTTGACGAGTTAGACGGTGTTTTGTCCAAATACCTTTTTAACGTTACCAAACCTATAAGTTAGAGTAGGGAATGTAACCCCCCCCCCCCCCCCCTTTTTTTTTCCATTTTTCTTTTGTTGCTGATAAGTTAACTCTCTTTCTTTTCCCCCCCTTCTTGAAAACGTGATTACCAACTTATTCTATTACATTTTATTTTTATTTAATTTAATAGTATGTTATCTTTCAAATTATATACCCTTTTACCAAAAAAAAAAAAAATGGTGGGCTTGGGTCTTTAGTTTGTTGCAGGGAAAGATTTACAAGGGTCGATTCTTTTGATTTTCTGGAATTAAGGAATATCAGATTGTTGATAAAACAAGTTGGCTCAAGTGGTAAGAGCACCTATTACTTAGGATCTCAGTCTTAGATTCAAGTCACACCGAGAGTAGGCGTGAAAGTCTATAATCCTTAATCGGGTAGGATGAAGATTGGATAATAGCATATATTTTTTCTTTAATTTGTAATAACTAGAGATCATTAGTTAAGCTCCATTTTTATTTAAAAGAAAATGTCAGATTGCCATTTAGGAATACATGAAATTTTATTTATTTATTTTTAGTTTAACTATAATTGATATGCATGCATTAGCGGAGTTAGTGGTTGAATGTCTTATAATTGGGGCATTATCAATTTTGACTATTTTTAATACATATAATGATAAAAGGGATAATCTATAAATTATTTGTAAAACTAAAACTTTTATTACTATGTCATTTAATGAAAATTTGGAGTTTCAAAATTATTTATGACTAACCCCAGTTGAAATAAAGGAGGTGACACTGGAAAGGTGGACAACTATATTTGATTAGTGTAAAAAATATTCAACTATGGTTGAACATTGGTCAAAAAATTTTGACTGGTGGTTTCGACCACAGTCAAAACTTGGGGTCGAAATTTTCCAGTCGTCAATTAAAAATCGATCGGAACAATTAGGAGAGGCAGCAGAATAAGTTCGACCACGGTCAAAATTTTACAACCTTAGTCGAGAGACATCACCAAGATTGGAAATGAGATCGACAGTAATGATAGAAGTAGTTTAGAGTTTATTGGAGAATAATGTATTTTAGGATTTGTTATAGAATAAGGTATCGAAATAATTTTACATATGTGACATGACAATAAAGATTAGTTTTGAAAACATTTATGGATGAGTCTCTCTTTTCATTACGAGAGATTAATAGACTCTTGTTGTAAACTCTCTCTTAACGTTATAGTTGTTTCTGTATTTAAATATCAAATTATGTTAGAAATTTACATTTTATACTCGTTTTTATATCTTATTTTAACAAATATCTATTTTTAATTTTTCTTTAAAAAAATACCCATTTCATGTGCAAAGTATGAGTGTTATATATTTGTAAAGCAAATTTTTACGCATGAGGTATACATTTCATATTTAAAATATGAACAGTATATATTTATAATGTAAATATTTATTATAGTTTACATTTTTTATGATAATTTTGACCAATAGTATATATTTTGAAATGTGTGCCAATTTTTGTGTAATTTTTATTCATGAAATTATACTAAAAATTAGAGATGATTTAGTGTAATAAATTTTTATTTATTTCATACATTTAATGTTTGGAATGTATAATGTGGTATACATTTCATGTGTAAAATACTAGTGGTCTACGTTTCTCAAAAAATAAATAGGGCTATTTATAAAATTCCAGGCCCAAGATACCAAAAATTGAAAAATCCCAGGTGGACTCATTTTTTTGAAAATCCCGGATTGATTTAGAAAAATATCACTTTTAAAAAGTATTATTAGAAAAAACACTTTAAAAACATATTTAGAAAAATACAATTTTTTTAAATTTGGCATTTTTCAATGGTACTCGAGGTAACTAGTTAGGTTACTTAGAGTAACGAATCCAGTTACTTGAAGTAACTGTTTAAGTTACCACAGGTCGACTAGTTACTTTAAATATCTCATGAATCAATAAAAAATGGTATTTTTCTAAATACTTTTAAAAGTTGTATTTTTATAATTAAATCGGGGATTTTTCAGAACAACTTCAAATTCCGAGATTTTTCAATTTTTCTGAAAAAATATCATAAAAAATCAAATTTCCTCAAATAAATATTGATGAAATAAAAATAAAAAATAGGTATTTATAGAAATATGATTTTAAAAACAAGTATGTATGAACTTTTTTTCATTATATCAATACGATCATATTAAGAAAAAGTAGGCAAATTTTATTGTTAAATTAACGGTTTTTGTGGGTTATTAAGTTTTTTCTGTTTTCTTTTTCCCTTTGTTATCTTTGGTTCTAAACTTATACTCTCTCTCTTTTTCCCTTTTCTCTGTTATCAAAAAATCTATATTCTTTGTTAGTTCTCACACCCCAATCAATCGTTAAATTCACTTAATTTACAAAAATAGTAGGTTGGTTTGACCTCAAAAAATAAAATGAAAAAAAAAATCAATCCCAAATGAGAAATTTAATTGCATAATATACTAATTAACAAAACATAGAAAACTATTGTTAACTTTGATTTATATTTCTTAAAAACTATTATCACTTATTAGACCAAATTAATTATTTCTTAACAGCCATTTCTTACTCTAATGTACACTACCTTTTTTTTTTCCCACTAAAAAAAAATTGTTTTTTCAATTAAAAAAATTGTGCTTTGTTTTATGGTTGTTCTCATCCAAAGCAATTGCAAATGAGGAGTCTAATAGCTAAAAGTGATAGTTAACAAGGCGTAAAAAAGTTGTTGTCAACTTAGATTTATGTATTTTAGAATGGTATTTGGCTACTTAACTCATACATACATATAATATGTACTTTGCTAGATTATGCTATTTTTTCATCAATCTGGATTCTTTTATAAATAGCAGTTCTGAGATTGACTTTTGTCATATACTGGTTAAAAAATATGTTTGAAAATATTGTTGTTTGCACCAAAATAAACTTTCAGTTAATAGATAAATTTCAACCAGTTTGAAAGAAAATTAGGCAAATTTGGAATTTTACAATGAAACTGTTATTAAAAAAAGGGAGGGGGGGGATTTTTTCAAAATTCCAAGCCTAAAGTACCAAAAATTGAAAAGAGTATTATAAGATATGACCATTTTTTAAGATGATTTTAAAATATAGCCGTTTTTTTACACCTCTTCGATACGTTGCCATTTTTATAATTTTATTTTGATAAACGACCATTTTATAATTTGATCTATTTTTTTTTTACAAATTATATTTTTTTTTTACAAATTAAATCAATTTTTCAAAAACAAAAATCAATTATTTTAAAAAATAAATCAATTTTTATAAAAATAGATCAAAATATTTTGATATAAAAATATGGAAAACGGCCATTTTTCAAATAAGTTTCAAAATATCGGCTATTTATTAATAATATTTGAAAAACAGCCATTTTGCAAACTATGTTCCAGCATTTTGCTAAAAAGCCCAATTAAAAAATCCCAGATGGGTCAAATTGTTTGAAAAATCCCGGACTCTTTTAGAAAAATATCACTTTTTAATACTTTTTTAACAAGACAAACAATTCTAATAAATATTTATAAAAATACTCGAAGTAAGCAGTTAGTTGGGTTACTTGAGGTAATTAATTTAGTTAGTTGAGATAATTAGTCAAGTTACTTGTTACTTCAAGTATCTAATCAATTAACAAAAGTGTCATTTTCTAAATATATTTAAAAGTGTTATTTTTAATTAAAATCCTGGATTTTCAAATAATTTCTAAATCCAGGATTTTCAATTTTGTTTTGAAAAATAACCATAAAAAAATGCTGAAGTTTAAAACTGCTACTCAGCCTAACTTCCTCCTATTTCCATGGCCCACGGCCCAATTTACCTATAACTTTACCTTTCCACAGGCTACAATGCTTTCAAGTGGGACACGTTTATCGGTCATTTCTATTGGACTTCTTTTTAAAAGCGCAACTAGGCCCAGTTACATCATGCGGCCTAGTCCTTTTTGGTTGCTTTAAATTATTTCTTGGGCTTCTAAGCCTAATGGCAGAAATTAATACAATGGTCGTTTTTCAAACTCTGCTGAACAATGGCCGCATTCTTGATACTTATTCGAAGAATGACCGTTTTCCATATTAAATAGATCAAAATATATTGATTTATTTTTCAAAAATTGATTTATTTTGTATAAATTTATTTTTTTTAAAGACCAACTGAAAATAGTTATTTATCAAAATAAAATTATGGTCGTTTATTAAATAAGTATAAAAAATGACCATTTTTATTTCATCTAGAAAAGAGGGATATTTCTTATAGATATTCATATTTTCTTATGTATATTTAAATAATTTAGGTGGTTATAGTTTGCATCTCAAAAGAAATAGATAAGGGGTAGTTATTAGTTTGACGAAATTAAGTTGGGAGTGATTAGTGTCTGCAACTAACACGAAGTAAATTAGTGGTTTGTAACTGTGGTTAAAACTAATAGGAAAATACTGAAATACTAGACTTTACCTTGAAGAGACTACTAAATTTAATTTTCTTTATATATATATATATATATTCTCTAAGAGAAAGACTGACTAACAGTACCTTTTTTCCCTTCTGTTTATACTAATTTTTATTTTGCACTGCTTGATGATATATAGACTCTAACAAAGATTTGTAATATTATCAAAACATGAGATATTGTAATGGAGTTCGCCAAAGAATGCTAGCATCCATCATTCTCTTTTTATTTATTTTTATCTCATTTTGTAACACATATATTCTAACAATGATTTGTTAATATTATTAAAATATGAGATATCGTAGACTAGATTATTGTTGATCTCACCTTAGGAGACTAGTTTAATTAAATGTGGAGATATTTAACAACAAATAGACACATTCATCGAATAGACACATGCCAAATGAAGTCATATCATCTCTTTCAAAATAGTTAGAGCCTTAAGTTTTTGAAAGTCTCTCCTATTAGTAATGGATATTGGCCTAAATCTCCAATTTCATGAAATCATGTATATTGATGATAGTACAAATTCGTTATAATAGTTACAGTTTGGTAAACCACTACTAGATGTACTAGCTCAGTCTCCTATTTAGTTGAGCTTACTTTATAAGTGGATGATGAGTTGCTCATTATGTTGGAGGAATCTCTTATTCCAACGGAATTTATTGTCGTATGATGTTGTGTAATTATAATAACAGATTCATTTCTTTGTATCCTTAGCTATTGTGGCTCATATTGCTTATGTCTATCTATTGGCGTCAACTATTGGGCTCATTTAAATTAATTTCATGCAGTCTAAATTATTTAAAATATGTTGAGATTCGAATGGACTTATATAATTCAATCTCTAATATATAAGGTTTAGTTCCAATTAATTGTTAATAAAAATAGATTTGTGCCTTTAGTAATGGATATATTTCACTATAAATCCAAAACTAAACTCTTGAATAAAGAAAATTACAACAAACTTAATGATTAATTTTCATATATCTATTTGAAATTTGATTGCATAAGTTGAAGATAGGTGAAATTATTGTTTTGTCAATTCAAATATATCTTCTATTTACCTTGAGAAAAAATATGTCTAATGGCTTATGAGATATTTTTTTTTTCCTTGAAGTCTTATCAATAAAACTACCTTATTGATTATTTGATCAATATTGAATTATCCAAGTACTTATAGAAACACCCGGTGATATTTAAATTTCTATATCAAGTGAAATCTAATATCTATATTAATGTGTATATATGTCCAATGTGCATAATCTTGTATTATCAAAATGTTAGATGCTAATTTGTTGGTTATCGACATAAATCCTTTTAACATATTTAATAATATAAATCATGAACGCATGTTTATTACCCATTTTAGAATTAAGAAAGACCTGAAATATTTGTTTAAATTATGAGATTAAGTTTTTAATTAGGGCTAATATGACTTAATATCCCAACCTTTCCTCGTTATATCACTTTAAGTCCCTTTTTTTTTTATTTTTTTTTATTTTGTAGTATTTAGCTCCCTAATATTTTTGTTTTTTAGCAGTCAAATCTTTTCTAAATTATTTCTATTAAAAAAGTCTGTGAAGTATCATTTGTTGTGCACACGTGACTATTTCGTAAGGGTTTAAATTGGAATTTTGACCTTGGAAAAGAAAAAACCTTACTCTCCTTTCTCTTGTGTATACACCTCGCCAAATTCGTTGTCATCTTCTCCAGGACCACGAGCTACTTAGCCTTCAACGCTGGCAAACGAGGAGATTAAGTGAAAACAAAATGGAGCATAGTCCTTCTATTTGAATGATATCAGTTAATCTAGCCTCAACCTAGTTGTGTTTCTCTTTGTTTACCCAGTTTAAATTTTCCTCCAATTGAAAAATTAAATAAATTTATTCACTTTTACAGAGTTTTTTTTCAAGATTCACAAGCCAACTACTAGTTTTCTACTATTGATATACTTGTAGAATTGATTTACAGACTTGCAATGACTCGCAGAGTTTATTTATTACTCTTGGCTTGTTAATGGATTTGTAATGTTCCATCACATTAGTTTGAGATTTGTAAAGCAAATCCTTTGCATTTTTTTTTTTTCGATCATCTCCCTGATTCTTGTTATTGTTGATTAAAGTTTCCTTTTTTTTCTTTTTTCATTTTCTGGACTATGATATTATATTTTTCTCCTTTGTAATCTGTAATTTTATATTCGTTTCATATATTTTATATTTATGCACACTTGGTCTGGCACTTTCTTATTATTTCAGTTTTTTTTTTCTCCCCCATTCTAGATTATCTAGTTCATTATTAATTGACCGCTATAAATTGTTCCGATCATAATATATCTCCCGTATAACTTTTCATTAGCCCAAAGGTAAAGAAAAGTAATAAGTATTTATTATTTATCTAACTTCATATAATCTGACAAATAGGTTAACCCGGTAAAATATTCTTTTAATTTATAGTAAATAGAAGTTATTAGTTAAATTTTATTTTATTTTTTAAAAAAATTTCAAATAATCTAATTTTTCACTTTTTTTCTCATTTATGAATTTCTGTTCGTTGAAGAGTTATGTAAGAATTGAGCAGTGATTTTAGACAACGAGCGACTTGTTGTTTTTCTTTTCCCTGATATCATTAGACAAGTTAATGGTATTGGAAGCTTTGGACCTGATTTTCAGCAATCCTTTTTAACGGAAATAGTTTAAAAAGACTTAATTGTTACAAAATAAAAAAGAGGGACCTAAATAATACAAATAAGAAAGATTAAGGATCCCAAATGATATTATCTCTTTTAATTAGAGTATTTATATAAAGAAATATATTTCATAGATCTTTCACATGAAGTCACATAACATATTTCCAAGGCTCGAGACTTAAGATTAAAGTGCAAAAGCTCCACAACTTTGTCCAAGAAAAGTATCCACCTAGCTTTTCTCGTTAACTATGAACCATTATCCTTCTACTTATGTACCAAATAAGAAATAAATTTACTTGTATAATCTCTACTTAATAGGAAATCAACAATCATTTGACTTTTACTAATAGAAAATCAACGATCATTTGACTTCTACTAAATACTAATCAAACATTATTATAAACATGTATGATGTCATATGTGTTTATTGCAATATCAAATATCCAATAACATAGTAATAAAATAAACTTTTGACCGTATTTCCTAACAAAAATATCCCTCACCTATAAATTTATTTTACCCTAGCCAACGGGCCTAATGGTCCTCTCCCTTTACCATGACCGAATTTGAGCTTGTGAAAAACTTCACTGGTTTTCGTTGTTATATATCTGAATTACAACTTAGTCGATCAACCATGGCCCTAATTTTCATGATAATTTGCCTTATTCTTCTTCATAATTTCTATAATGTGTTTTTTTTTCCCTATATTACGTCAAAATCTGATGGTCTTTAGATTCAAAAAGACATCCATCCTAGTATCCTCTTTATTAAGCTCAATGTTTCTGGAGATCTTCACTTAGATTTGGTTTTTTTATTTTCAATATTTTTTTAATCTTTAAGACATCCATCCTAGTATCCTCTTTATTCGGCTCAATGTTTTTCGAGATCTTCACTTAGATTTGTTTTTTTTATTTTCAAATTTTTTTTAATATTTTTTTCTTAGTCGAGATATCCATCAAATGCTTTATGCAGATAACTTTTATTATATTGAATTTAACCTTGGTTGAAAAATTGTTAGACCAAAATTGAGTTCTTGTTGAATGGTAGAACTGTAAATATGGATCGGGTCAAACAAACCAATTCGCGGTCCGACCATTTGGCCCGAGTTTGATACTATTTATAACCTGACCTGACCCTTAAAGCTAGGTTGGGCTTAGATAATGAACTCGTTAGGCCAGTTCGGTGGTCTATTTTTATTTTATTTTGTCTATTTTTGTAATTGTTATTAAAAAATGATATTTTGACGAAATAGTTCTAATTGGCCCGGTCTAGCTTGATCCCGTATTTAGTCCACAAGCTATAGGGCCGAACTGAGCCTCTCTTTTAGATTTTCAGTCTAGTCTGATCTGGTCCGAGTTTTTTCTTCGGCTTAGCTCGGAGAGCCGGAATGCCCATATTTACATCTCAAGCTAGGGGTGAGAGGAGGGATATCAGAAAAACGTAAAGCTCTTAATTGGACCCGGAACATTATAAAACAAATTTGAAACTAAAACAAGGATTGTTATAAGAGAAAAACTCTCAATAATGGAGAAGTGTAATACATCAAAGACTCATCAGCAATTATATGGTAAGATGTATTTCAGTTTGTCCATATTATGAGCCCCCGGAGCCCCCCCGCAACAGACATTGGGGAATATCGTAAAACACATGGACTCAATGCAGAGAATAAAAATCCCATACTATATTTTAAGTCCTCTTTTTTTTTTTTTTTGTTTTTTTGATAGAACCAAAAGATGCACCACACCGCGCACACATCACACATTACGCTTATGGACGCACACAGACTCAATTAAGTACATAGTTGTCAGTTGATCATTGCTTCCGTGTCACACTATATAATATATAATACATAATATATAACTCATACATATACAGACACATACACACATAAAGCAAGGAGGAGAGTGTTGTAGAAGGATCGGAACCGCTTCTGCCTTCTGATAGAGAAGATTTTGTTCACTTCCATACTTCCGCTAGTTGGGGCTTTTTTTTTTTTTTTTTTTTTAAAAAAAATTTATTATCTGGTTAATCGATTATTAATTTTTATTATTCTTGGTTGGAGCGAGCTTCATCTCCAATGGAGTCGTGGGCTTTTCACGATGGTAGTATCCATGATTTGATTCAGAGACGACACCTCGACGGCCCTAGAGTATGCCCCAACCCCCCATTCTCCTCGACGATTGATAAAAATTTCTTCGTGGGAAAAACTAGTGTGTTATTCAACATGAGAGTAAATTTCTATGAATTTTGTGTTTCATGTGAATTCGGGTTGGTGGCAGTGCCAACCACAATAGACTTGTAATTTAGTAGACTATACCCTTTTTGGCTTAGCTAATAATTCTTATAAGTAATGCAGTGATTTCATTTTTTCATTTTTTATTTTTATTTTTTGGTTTACAGAGATTGAGTTGGGATGAAAAAGTAAATGTGATGAATTGAATTCATGGGTTGATGAGTTTTCCCCTGTGGGGTTTTAATAATTTGGCTTGTGGACTTATTTTGAATTGCTATTCTGGGTTTCTTTCGGTTGTTCTATACTACTATTATTGGTTGCTATAATTTGTTTTGGTGGACTATTGCTAAACGTGCTGACTGGTGTGTTAAATCTTGTTGCTTGCTCATTGATTCTATGATCACATTTTTCTCTTGCTTTTCATTTATGTGTAGGATGCAAATTGCCGTTTGCAGATTCACTCGTCACTGATACGAAGGCTTTCTCAGGAAAGAGAATTGGAGGTTAGTCTAACTTTAGTTTTATTGATTATCTTTTCGATTTATCAAATGGGTTTTATTTCCTTCATTTCTAACATTTTGCAACTCTATTCTATTGTTGACATGTTTTATTATCTATCTTTTTATGTTCTCAAAGTTATCAAAATGAGGTTTGTGATTGAGGTTTTGAATTCCTGTGTTTATGGAACTTTGTGTAGCAGCATTATCCAGATAATATCAAATCAAGGAAAAGAATGTTTACTATATTCAGTAATAGAAAACATCAAAAGGTTGTTGTGTTGTGTCCAGATGTCTAATTTTGGGGGTTCCGTGTTTCACTTTCTGCTAGGCTGAGAGGCAACTTGATAATATTTTAGATTCTGAGGGAAGGATGATAATGTCAAATTTGAATTTTTATTTATTTTCTTTTTTCTAGAACTCACATGTTGTATACTGCAAAGTGTGCTTTTTCTGCTTTCAATTCTTAATCTCTTGGATCCTTGTACCTCGTTGCTGCTTTGCCTTGTTCAACTAAGCTTTCCGACCAAATAATTCTTCATTTACCTCTAATGAATTTTTGAAGTTGGTTAGTTTCTAGAAAGGCTCTCTTTATCCAGAATTTTATCTAATTTCCACTTGTGGTTTTGGATTTAGAAAATAGTGATCTTAAGATTCTCTTTATCTTTCTGTTTACAGGGGCATCAAGGTTGTGTTAATGCTATTGCTTGGAATTACAGCGGTTCACTGTTGATATCGGGATCCGATGACACAAGGGTATGGTGCCTGAATATTTGCAGTTTGGAAGGCAATCACTGTTGATGATCACAGTATAAATATAGCGGGGGGAAGAAAAGACTTTTAGGGGAGTTTTGAAATTTTATAGGGGTGGTGATAGATGATAGAGCTAACATTTTTAATTCTATTTGTCTGGGTTGAGGCCTTAGATTCCCTTCTATCTTCAAATATATGAAATGAATTCGGGGGCCTCTAGCTCTGGGCATGATTTATGATTTTAAAACATGGGGTGTGGGCTTGTGGGCTGCTTTTAATTCAGCATTTGATGGTGGTACCGGACATTGAAGAGTTTTCTTAAAAGTCTGAATGTGTTTGCTCCTATCTTAGAAGTAAGAAGATTAAATTCTTTTTTGGATAACTGTGATTCCCTTCATTCCCTTCATCCATGGAAATAGCTAGCTTGGTCTATTTATATTATTTTAGCTTTGAGGCTTAGAGACACTAATTACAAATTTTGAAAACGATTCTCAGGGTCTTCCTCTTCTGGGTTTTAGCGGCGGTGTTTCATATTCCAAACTGACCTAGGGTATTAGTGGGCAACTGATGTGTAAGGACATATCTGTGAGCACGCTCAAGGATAAATAATGTCTCCTTATGAGCACCTTTATATGTGTGTTTATTGTCTTTTATGTGTTCTTAGACATGATATAGATCTAATTAATGGGCTAGAAGATATAGTTTTACAGGAAACATGGAATTTGATGTGAGATATGTTTGAGCATGATGCATATGGATTTACATGTAGGATAAGCCGTTGTATCGCCATAGGGAATTATCTTCTACCTGTTATAGTTGTGACGCCATGTTGTCAATGTAATGTTTTGACAAAGTGTACCATAATTTTACTTTAGAGGAATCTGTTGTATCTCAAAAATTCTCTTTTGAAGATCCTTAAGTAAGCTACTGAGCTTCTGAGTGTTCCAGAGCTTCAAAATTTTACTTGCACTTGGGCAAGGATGGGAAAAATGAATGCAGTAGGAAATTGCTTGTGTAAATGCTAGAAAGTATTTATAGTCTTTTAAGGCAAGATAGTTGCGGACCCAATTCCCAATATACTGATACGACCAAGGAATGTTCTAATGAAGAAATACCACTTCTCCTGCGCTTTGGTAGTTGTTTAACAATATTCGAGTTTTGACAAATCACAGCTTAAAGCATAATTAATGCTTCTATTCTATACTATTTTCTGCAGATTAATATTTGGAGCTACTCTAGCGGGAACCTTTTGCATTCTGTAGAGACTGGGCACTGTGCAAACATATTTTGTACAAAATTCATCCCTGAAACTTGTGATGAACTTGTGGCCTCTGGAGCTGGAGATGCAGAAGTAATGTTCTGAAACTGGACATTTCTATTGACAGATGTTATCTTCTTCTTCTAAACATTGTTTAATGTTGTGCTACTTATTTTCTTTTTTGCAGGTTCGGATATTTAATTTATCTCGATTAAGTGGGAGAGGAGCTGATGACAATGCTATTTCTCCGTCAGCTCTGTATCAATGTCACACTCGAAGAGTCAAAAAGTTGGCCGTAAGATCTTCTGTTTAAAATAGTGATTGTTGTTTTGGAACCTAATTCCTAGATTTGCTTGGATAAACTTTGCTGCTTTCTGTTGCAGGTTGAAGCTGGAAATCCCAATGTTGTATGGAGTGCAAGTGAAGATGGGACTCTGCGGCAGCATGATTTTCGTGAAGGCTCTTCATGTCCTCCTGCTGGATCTTCTCACCAAGAATGTCGCAACGTTTTGGTTAGTGCATATGTTAACTTTTATTTATTCATATATCATATCACGTGAATATTTTCATTGTCAATTTATTTGGTTGACAACTTGCCTTTCTTTATGTTGCAATGTTTTTATATGCGTGTAGAAGCCTACAACTCTGACTTGCTTTCTGAAAAATGGTCAAAACTACTCAACAATACCCTGAAATTATTAAACTTGTAATAAAAGTGAATCATGCATATAACAAGTTGAAAAGAAAAAAAAAAAAAGAACGAAAGAGTGGATTATAAATCTGACAAAACTTCCTCATTTCACGTTGTATCAAAATTGAAAGTTCCACAGGCTTATTTTAGATTGTACCTGCTAAATTGTACATGTTGTACAAAGAGCTGATATTATTTAGGATGTCATTAAAATCTGCCGAGCATGTGATTAAATTACGAGTAATGCTAGGGACACTTACTTTTTGCACCAAGTAATGTGGCATGATTTTTAACCACACAACTTTAAACATTGTGGTCCTATTTTGAGATAAAAAGTGAATTTAAAATCATGCCACATTAGTTGGTGCAAGTTTTTTAGTGCAAAAAAAGTGTCCTAAATATTATTCTTAAATTATAGGGGAAAAGCTTGAAGAAAATTGGTGATTATGAATTTATGGGTGGAAGGGAGACTTTGTGATAAAAATTTATTAATGATGGTGAATGGCCATCTTTCCATTAATTTACATGTTGTACCTAGCACTGAATTATGTAGGATGGCATTAAAATCAGAGATGAAGGTTGCATGTGACTATTTTATACGGGGAAACCTTGAAGAAAATTTGTGATTATGAATTTAAGGGTGGAAGGGAGGCTGTAATAAAAATTAATGGAATGATGGTAAAGGGCCTTGTTTTATGGCTACGTATAGGATAATGATTGGGAAGAGGGTTGATATGATATTGGTTCCTGCTTAGGTTATGTTGTAAGGAAGGAATGTAGTTTAGAACATGAGTAATGAAAACTGGAAACTAGAGTCATTGTCCTGGGCTTTAAATTAGTATTTAAGAAATGCGTTCCTAATTTTTGGTCTTCCAATGTATTAGGTTTAGTATTTTTCTTTTTAAAGAAAAAAGTGAACAAAATCAGATTGATTTGTTTTTTTTTTTTAAGTTCATTTATTTATTTGGTTTGGGGCCCGCCCCGAGAGAAGAGGGGGGGGTGGGGTGGGGTGGTTGTAGTAGGGTGTATGAGATCTGTCTGGAAATCTGGTAACAAGTGTCTTATTAGTGTTGAAGACGTTCATGAATGCTGACAGTTTTAAATGTTAGCAAATACAGTGTAGAAAAACCGCCACATGACAAAGATCATATAGACTTTATTACCTTTGGTAAGATATCTTAATTGAGAATCAGTATAAGATGAGGGGACCTTAATTAGCAGGCACAGCTTGATTGTTATGCAATTACTTCTTTTAAATTTCTAAAATTGTTTTGTTAAGTAAGTTAATCAATTTGGTTTTTCTTTTCAAAAGAAAAAAAATGCGCTTTGTTAACTTATCTATACTTTGGAAGATCTTTGGCGATGTATATCAGAGTTGTCTGCCTATTGCATTGAAAAATTTTCAATTACGGACTTAGAATGATTGGTTAATCTATATTTCTTTTGTCAGTTCTGAGATTAAGCTGCTTGAATGTTGTCCCTTTTGATTTCACCCATGGAGAACTCATTTTCACATGATGTTCTAAATGGCAGCTTGACTTGCGGTGTGGAGCAAAGAGGTCTCTAGCTGATCCTCCCAGACAAACCCTTGCTCTAAAATCTTGTGATATCAGTGCCACCAGGCCTCATTTGCTACTAATTGGTGGGAGGTACATTTTTGTTGATTTGAATTACATAATGTCAATTTTTAAACCTTCCTTTCCTTTTCATCTTTTATCTCATTCTTGAATGTATGCAGCGATGCGTTTGCACGGTTATATGATAGAAGGATGCTGCCGCCATCGTCTTCCAGTCAGAAAAAGATGTTACCTCCTCCCTGTGTTAACTATTTCTGTCCAATGCATCTTTCTGACCGTGTTAGTTCAGAAGCTTGTAATTGTATTATGGCTGCAATTTTACGGTCCAAATATTTTTTGGATATTCTTGTTGTGTTGTTTTCTTATGATATCATACATTTCAATGCATCACTATTGGGATTTGAGTTTCCCTTTTCTTTCTAATTTTTTCAGGCACATTCAAGCTTGCATCTAACTCATGTTACATTTAGTCCTGATGGAGAAGAGGTTCTTCTTAGTTACAGTGGAGAGCATGTCTATTTGATGGATATTAATCATGGTGTGTATTTATCTTGATTACAGGCACTTGAATGTCTCATGCATGCTGTTCTTCTTTCTTCTTGAGAATCATTTTCTATTTCACTTCTGAAGTAAGTTCAAAGTTCTATAATTTTAGACGATTTAAGGTGGGGATTTGGAAGACAAGACCATCAAGTGTATCCTCCAAACCTGATCCAAATAATAAAATGGAACTTGGTTACTTATTTTGTTTGATTTGGGGCCAGAAAATATGGTTCTTATCTTCTCCAAAATTTTTATTTTCTATTAGGAGACCCAAGGTTTTTTGTGTTTTGAGAACTGATTCACCCTACTCCTCCTGTCAACTTACTCTACAAAGGTGTAGCCATTATGTATGTATGTGAAATTTTACTAGAAGTCGGTTCATTCTGCGGGGGCTTGCATTACCTTGTAGTGTAAAGTCTATTGGTTGTTATCAATGTAAATTGGTTTTGGGGAAATATTTAGTCTGAGAAATGCTAGCCAAATTGTGGTTTTAGATTGAAAATTGATGCAGGTCCAAATATGCTCCGATGGAGACTTTTCATGGTTGATTTCCTTGTTATCCTTTTTCTACCCCGTCTTTATTAGTAGGAAACTGGTCAATGAGCTAGAATTTTGCAAATGTGCAGCTGGTCAAAGTTCTATGCAGTATAGCCCTGCAGATGTTTCCCAGCTCACGAGCTTCACAACTTTGCTCAATAGGGGCAAACTGGCATCTAATGTTTTCCTGAAGGGTCATTCTGAGAAAAGAAGTGCTACTGTGAGGGTGCCCATCTTTTATTCTTTATGTATATATGCCTATATCTGTAAAATGGTCATCCTCTTGTCGGTTTGTTTAAAAAGTTAATGTTTCCAAACTTTACATGGTTATTTCAGCTTGATAAGTGCAAGAAGCTTATCCAAATTGCTAAAAGGTCCTTAGAGGATGGGAAAAATTACTTTTATGGTATTGAGGCATGTAATGAGGTATTGGATGGATATGGTCAAGATATTGGACTGACATTGAAGCACGAATGTCTCTGTACACGTGCTGCCTTGTTGCTTAAGGTTCTTGAAATTTCTTATTAAGTTATTATTCAGATATTCTGTTTTATTTTTTTGAGATGTTCTGATTCTTACATCTTTACCATATCTCCCCCCTCACTTCTTTTTATAACTTTCTTCCCAGCGGAAGTGGAAAAATGATGTTCATATGGCTATTAGAGACTGTCACAATGCTCTGAGGATTGATGGCTCCTCTTTTAGGGCGCATTACTATATGTCTGAAGCTTTGTCACAGGTGATTATTTTCAGTTTTTGCCCACAGCAATTAGAGGACCCTTCATCAGTTGGAAAGCCTTCTAGAATTCTTTGGACCATACAAACTTGCCACTGTTTGTCCTTAATCATTTAGGTTAATTTGGCTTGTTAACTTCACTAAATGCCAACTTTTAGGGGGAAAAAAAGGAAACAAAAAAGAAAGCTCCTTTTGAATGGTTACACAGTATTTAGCGAATTGGCGGTTAAACAATGTAGGGCAATATAGGAACCCTCCATATGTTCTTCATTGATTGCCGGCCATTAGGTTTGCCCAAAAAAATGAAAAAAGTACACAACTCTTGGTGGAGCCTTGGAGCCTCCCAGTTTGGACATAGGTGCAGTCATCAGAGATACCATTATTTCAAGTTATATACTGTGGGGCCCATGCACCTGGTGTCTCAGTAGTATAATTTTTGTCACACAATTATAGAATACATGTTGGTCATTCTCTTAACTTCTGTTGGCTTTTGTTTATTAAGGCCTTGCTTGGTAACATTTATGTTTTTTGTTGATAAAAACTAAAACTCAACTTTATTTAGAAAATTACTAATGTTTTACGTGCTTGCCTCGTAAATTTTTGACTTTTTAGTCTTTTACTTAAAATATTAGCGAGCCAGGCTAAAATGGTCAAAAGATATTTTTAGTATGAATTGGTTGAGATTGTAGTGCTCATCTCGGCTAGTGGTATATCCATAATGGTATGAAGTCTCGCTCTATCTCTCTATCTCATCAGATATGGCTGAAGCTGAAATAAATTTTTTGACCTTGATATGCACTTCGTTGAGACTAAACCTTATGTTGTTGTTTGCAGCATTTGGTATTATCAATTTTTTTTTTCCCCTTTGCAGTTGGGCAAACATAAAGAAGCTCTAGACTTTGCCTGTGCGGCTCAACAATTGGCCCCTTCCAATTCTGATGTAGCAGAGAGAGTTGAGTGTGTTAAAAAGGACCTTGCTGCAGGTTTCTGCCTTTATTTGTCTTGGACGTTCAGTTGTACACACACACACACATTGTTTTTCACGTTAACTATGCTTTGAAAATTGAGGGATGTGCCGAAGCTCTTCTTTTCTTCTCTCTCTCTCCTCCCCCCCCCCCCCCCCCCCCCCCCCCCCCAAAAAAAAAAACCTAAAATTGTTTAGCAGGCTCAATGTTGAAATGGATCCTCACCGAATCTAATTTTTTTGAATGTTCATTTGAGGGAGCAAATCATCTAATTGTTTTATTGCGTTGGCTAGGTGAAGCTGAAAGAAATAATAAGGGAAATGACGGAGCCTTGAGGTCTGAACTTCGAGGTGGAAGAATTCCATCACTAAGTGACATACTTTACCGAGCAGAGGCTAATAGTGATGCTTCACAAGATGGCCCAAGATCTGAAAGGGAAGATTCTGATTATGAAGAAGAATTGGAATTGGACTTTGAGACATCAATGTCAGGTGATGAGGAGCATGATGTTGAACCCAATATTCTACACGGAAGTTTGAATCTAAGAATCCATCGGAAAAGTGATTCAGCTAGAGAAAGTGGTGGTGTAAATGGCTCATGTGGATCTCCCTCATCATCGTACTGTAATGAACGAACACCATATCAGGTTCCTTAAATAGTTCTTTTGTTAAGTTGTTTTCAGATTGATGATAAGTAAGGTTTTTGTTTGTAAATGAATGAGGTGAAATTGAACTTTGAAAGCTGAACTTTTGAAACCTGAAAAGTAGATTTGATGGAAACTCTCGACAGTCAGCTATATTAGGGTCTCTAAGGTTATTTTGAAGAGCTTTTTGAGGGTTTTTAGCTTGCAGAAGAGTGTTTGGGCTTCAAGGAGAGCAGAATATTTTTTGGCTTTTAGGGTATAAGAGATGTTAGAAGGAAAGGAGAAGCCAACAAACTTAGGTACAAATGCCATCAGAATTCTACGTCTTGACTTTACTGGTCAACTTTCAGTATTTTAGGATAATTAAGCCTAGAAACTTGTTTAAATGTGTAAAAATTTTTGAAATTAGGATCTATAATGTTTTTGCATGTTAAAAACGTGTCTCTAAAACTTAGTCAAAATAAATTAACTGCTTCAACTCTAAACTCCTCGGCACATGCTGCTACCGTATGAGATCTGTTGAGATACGGCTCAGAAATTTACAAAAATATACATCTGCAAGGGTTTGTGCTAGATCATTTGGCTAACCTTAACTTAGGAATTTCAATTTTCCAACAAAAGCATAAAATTGTTCCTACATTTTGTTGGTTGGAAAGAAACATCATATTTCCTTTACATTCTATAGTTCTATTATGTTTGCAATTATTCATTTCTTTGCCTATATTGCAGCCTGGGAAAGTTATTGATATGAAACAGAGATATGTTGGCCACTGTAATGTTGGAACTGACATAAAGCAGGCCAATTTTCTGGGTCAAAGAGGTAATTTCTTTTCAGCATTTGTTCTCTTAATGCAAGTATCATACTGCACGTTGAATGGTTTAGTCTGCCAGTGTATTTGACCATTCACTATTGTTGTTCAAAATAAATGTGAATGCAAAGTCAAAGTTTATCTTTTATCGTATTTATATGTGGTATGTCGGGGTGGATGCTTGCTTTAAGATGGATCCTTCAGTAATGTTCCCTTTTCAGAGAATCACTGTCACTTGAAATTTAATTTGTATTTTCAGTCAATGAGTCTAGGGTCTTCACCAGTGAGGAAATCCAGGTGTATATGTTCTTTTAAGTCTTTGTGATATTGTGGTTGTTGCTTTGACAGGGTAGTTTTTTGTCTGAAGTTTTTGCGTTTTGTTTATGTTTGCAAAGCATATCGAATAACATTTTCAAGTGAGACTTAGAAGGTTGACAGGTTGATGTCTTGCTAAAGAACTTGTTTGATTTTGTAAGAAGAGATGGTAGTCATAAAACTTTGTGATGACATAGTTTTCTTTTTATGAGTTGCAGGTCAATTTGTTGCCAGTGGAAGTGATGATGGCAGATGGTTTATCTGGGAGAAGAGAACTGGCAGATTGATAAAAATGCTTTCTGGAGATGATGCAGGTATTTCTTTCCCCTGCTACAGGAAAAGTATAGAACTTGCCTCCTGTCTTTGTTAATTGTCCAAGTTCTCATCTTTATGCCCCTTTGCAGTTGTCAACTGTGTGCAGTCTCATCCTTTTGATTGTGTTGTCGCTACCAGTGGGATTGATAACACAATAAAGGTGAGTGCTATACTAGGGGATCAATTCTCTCTTTTCTTCCTCTCACTTTTTCTTTTCCCTTTCTTTTTCCCCTTTGAATAGTGGGGATAGCAGGATTCATCTGAATGTTTGGCGGTATTTTTCTAGATTTGGACTCCGACTGCTTCTGTCCCCTCAAGTGTAGCTGGTGGAGCAGCAGGACCAGAAACGGCCGACTTTTTAGTTGCCATGGAAGGCAACCAACAAAGATTATGCCGCAATCGTGAAGCTATCCTGTAAGGCTTCTGAAGTTATTAACTGTGTGAATATGCTCTTTCCTTTCTTTCTTTCTTTTTTTTTTTTTGTTTCTCGAGTAATTGCCTTGAAATATGTGAACGTTGTTTCTATTACAAATAAGCACATAAATTGTCTTGGAAATATGGAAGCTTGTCCTTTTGTGAATGGTTTTTACTTTTTGTTTTGAACTCTGGAACATCGAGTGCAATTATAACTAGCAACCATTTCTCAACGTCCACTAGAAGAAAAGATAAAGAAAGAGAAGCGTACTGGTTTACAAAGCCTTTGTATGTTTTGGCTTTGATTAATCTGTGACACAGATGCAATTAAATGTCAAACATTTGAATGACTAGAAGTTTTAACAGCACAAGAATATTTTCTTCCCGGTGTCTTGTTGATTGATTGGTGGACTGAGGAGGTGCTGGTGTCACGGATTTAGTTGTGTATATCAGGTTTTTGTCAAACATGAAGATGCAGGTCGTGAATTTTCGAAATTTCATGGATGTGTGAAATAGTAGCGCGTATCAGTCTTGGGTCAAACTTGATGCAGATCATGCAGTAGCAAAATTGCATGCATATATGTTAAAGACTGCGGTCTAACATTGGCTTTCATTGCAACCATATTCGTTTTTGATTGCTTGCTTTCAAATTTTATCTTCTCCCAATGGCTAATCTCAATAGTCTTTGGTGCAGGGGTTTTGAAATTCTGGAGCGGTTTCGAGTGCCTGAGTTCACTGAAGGAAACTTGCATCCATTTGAGTGTGCTCAGAGCTAATCAGGTTCTCACTGAAGCTTGCAGGTTCCTTAAACTTCTAATTTTATATGGTTTGGTAGAATAATTTCCTTCACGCTCCTTGATCTCAATAAAGCCAAAATTATACTTGGCGTCCTTCATATATGTGATTCCAAGTTGGCCTTGTTGATCGGTGAAGTTCCGAGTATCTGGTATCACTTTCACTTCACGTGATACAACGTTATATTGAAGTCCACTTCTTCTATACTCGAGTGTTTTGCATTAGGATTATTGTTATTATTATTACCATTATTATTACTACTATATTTTAAGTCATTTGTGTTCATAGCTTGTACATCCAATAAAATTGTTTTCTGACAAAGGATTTTTTTTTTTTTTTTTTAATATGGGGTTGAGAAAGGCATCTCAATACTCAAATTAACCATAGCTCTGAATGCGGTTAAAGATTTTAGAAAGCCAACAGAGGGAACTAGGGAATATGGTCCCGGTGATGCTGTAACCAAGTTTATGCGGTTTTTTTTTTTTTTTTTTTGGTGACATAAGGACGGTAATCCCTTGTAAATGTGCCCATGCAATTGACACTTTTTTTTTTCTTTCTTGGTAATTATTACAGATGGCAGTAACTTTACTGTGAATGGAACGGATTGTCGTATCGTGTTATGAAAAGGTGAAAGAAACTTCATACACTCTGGTGACTGATGTCGCTGGTCGCACTGGCCATGTTTTTTTTACCCTTCGGGTCCTTAAAGATTTTAAGTTCAAAATAAAGAGAAATCATTATCCCTGCGATCGAACTGTAAAGCTTCTTTCTACCTTTTTACCCCTCCAAGCTTTGTCTTGCTGCCATATTTTTTTGGCTGAAAAACAACATTTGTATTGTTAAGAATATCCTTTCTTGGGTTTTCTTTTTACATATATGTATACTTGTTTTGTAACGGTAGTGCGTATTTTTCCTTGTGTATAGATGCTCATTTTAAATATGTTTCCCATCATAACAGCCTGTGTCGTCCATTTTCTTATTCATTGTCCTCATTGTCTTTCCTGAAGTTCTTCGACTTTCTAATTTTATTTGTTTATTTTTCTGCTGAAGTTTGAACTCTTGTTAGTTGATTTGGTTTACTAAAACTTTTTTCTCTCTCTCAAAATTTATGAGATAGAGCAGCCTTATATCTCGGTATCGGAAAAACTATAAAAATTTAGGAGAGATTGTGATATAACTCTCCTTTTTATCCTATGTGGGACTTTTACTTCCATTTATTTCAAGCCATTGAATTATCGAAATATTTGATGTGACAAAAGCTTATGCACTCATCAACGCACTACTATTTCTCTGAATTACGCAGTCCATTTTCTATTTAACATCTTTAATTTCAGCGTATGAACAATTCCTTTGACTATCTCTCTCCTCCCCAAATGAAAAAAAATGAAAAAATGAACCAGAGACAAATTGGAGAAAATTATAAATGTCTGAGATTGTAATCATCAATTTTCTTTTCTACAACACTGAATCCGGAATTGCATAAATTCACTTTTGTAAATATCTGCTTAGTTTGCTTCTCGTGCGAAGAAATGATCCAGAGAGAGGGGGAAAAAAAAAAAAAAAAAAATGTAAAAACGAATTTCAAGACACTCTAAAATGAGTATTAATTTATGAGATCATATTTGTCTTTTATGTTGTATTTCATCAAACTTCTCTCTATCGAGGGGTTCCCCACTATTAGACCTTATCGCACCATGACCTTTTATTTTTCTTTCTTCATGGTCAAGTGTGCTTGTTAGTGGCAATTACGTTCAACTATATATCAATTATTTATTTATTTTTTATTATTGGTCTTCTTCTTGATTTATATTTTTTTAGGAAATTTATAGGTGCGGATCATTTGCTTTTTCATCTTTACGTTGGCTTGTTTCTTGTTTTTTTTTCCCCATCTTCTAAATTGTCACCACCACTACTTCCCTTCCTTTCACCATCACCACCACTACCAACAGTCAATCCAAACCCTTGCCTCGCCACAGACCTACCTCCCTTGTCTCTACAACATACTACCCCCACACCATTGGTGGCGATGCTGAAATTGTGAGGGTGATGTTGACGATTTTGAAATTATGAGACGAATGTTGCAGAGGATGGGATGAGGGAATCGAGACGAAGGAATGTAGCAGGGAGCGATAGGGTCAAATGCAGCATGATTTTTTTTTGAGAATTTTTTAGTATGTGGTTCATTCTTTCCATTTAGTGTTAAGGTAGGGACTAGGCGTGTAGAACCGAAAAGAGAGAGACTCACAGATTAGAGCATTCTTTGTGAATAATAATAATAATAATAATAATAATAAAGAAAAGAAATCGTACTTAACCCTCAAATTTATGGCGTTTAATGTAAATTTGATATAATTACGAGAAAAACGAATAGTAACCTCTTTTGAACTTTTTTTTTTTTTTTCTTCTTTTGTATTTTTTAGGCTATTTAAGACGTGAATTTTACTGTAATTTATTGTATTATTAAAATATTAAACTAGATAATAAAATTTATTTATCTGACGGTAGATAGTATAAAAAAAATGTATTTAACATTCTTCTTTTGATAAAATAGTATTGTATTGAGTATTATCAAGTGCATAATAAGATTTTGTCACATAAAACATACAAACCAATGGATGATAATTTAATGATTTGGAGCAACGGGTCTCACATAAGATCAAAAAACAAAGTTCCACTGTAACCTCTCCCAAAAATTCAAACCACCATTTGAACGCATAGCACAGTGGAATCATACTTCCTCCCAAATTGAAGGTTTTGAGTACAAATCGTTAGTTCTCATGTCAAAATAATAAATAAATAACAAGAAATTACTTTAGGTTATTTTTGGCAGAAATGAAGTTTTGAAGTTGATTGTGAATAAGCATTGTTATGAGTCGTACGTAATTGCTCTGACCCTGTAGAATTTGATAGAAGTTGATATTGCTACAAAATTGGCACCAAAGCAGCCTGTGGCATCTTCTATCATGTGGAAACCAATTAAAAAGATAAGGTTACGCTGATTGTGAACCTGAAGAGATGGCGAAACTTCAATTGAAATTTCGTGGAAACACCAAATACGAAATTCTAGCTTCCCAAGTCGAAAAACAGCAGCCAAAGGCTCAATTGCTATGTTAGTATGTGGTTGAAATATTGGATATATGAAATTGATATCTAAGATATGTATTTATACCGTACATATGTCATATCTTGAAAGCAAAAGTGTAGATCACGGCATCACGAGGTTGTTTCTCGATCGGTAGTTCTATAAATGGATTGAAAGAAAGAAAGAAAGAAAGAAAAAAAAAAAAAAAAAAACCAGCTTTCACGATATTTTATATATACACATTATTATTTTTACCTTTTAATAACAATCTGGGATATCTTTGATATGCCAAATAAAATGTACGTACAGAAATACTGTTCGAGTATCAAGTGTCGACCTCCATAAAAGTAGCCAATTTTCGCTTATTTCTTTGCATTTTTGTTTGTATATAGGTAAATTTGCGTAAAAAGCTAAATTTGTGATTTTACAGTTTCTACTTAGATTTGAATCTTGACTATGTTAATGATTCACCTTCTCGTGGATATCCATTATTTTTCGTTTAAAAAAAAAAGTACATTTTTCAATTTATTTTCATATTTGGTAGAGGAATTTTGAACTTAGAGAACCAAACCTTCTACATTAGGAGGATCAAATTATGTTTTAACTACAAAATTTTTTTCAAGTAGCGGCCCAAGATTTGACTATTTGTTCAGATACCCCTATAAAATACTCTGTATTTTAAGATGCTATGTGTGAGTGTGATCGTTTATTTAGTGCCAAATTGCAGTTTAAAAAAAATACTGAAAACGCAAGTGTTAGTGTAGAAGTGATTAGTGAGCGGCTGCAAGATTTTCATATTAGTGAACCATTAACATAGTTCCTGATGTTTTTTTTTAAAACATTTAAATTATGATTCATGGGAGCTTTTTATTGTAGGAGTATACGTAGTAGTAAATTGTAATATATGCCCCTAAACTTGTCATATATATATATTACATATATATATATATATATATATATTACATATAGGGCACCAATCCAGTGGGTATTTTTTTTTTTACCTATAGGTAGGTATCAATTTGGCCAATGAAAATTTAGCATGCACATTTTTTTATTATAAAAAGTAAGAGAGAAAAAGAGTATTAATGACGCACGTCTTTTCATGTACTTCGTTATAGCTATTGGATCTCCATTAGATGGTGATCCAACGGCTAAAAAAAAAATACCTACCCATAGGGAAAGAAAAAAAATACCTATTGGATTGGCAACCTTACATATATATATATATGTATATATTACATACCGTCATACTTTGTTTGATCTCAAAGACAGAATAGTCGATATATAAGATGTGATCCTGACTCATCAGTATACAGATCAGAGACATGTGTCGCGATAGCCGACAGGTAGTAAATGGTTATGGTTAATCTATGTATATGGAACAGAAGTTTTTGTTGAAATAATACTTTATGATTTTATTATTATTAATATTGAATCTTAATTAGATTTAAAATTTATTACAAATTTATATTCTGATACTAATTTAAAATAGTTAATTTACTAAAATATTATTTAAAAAAGTAAAAATAAACTACATAAAAATTAATCTGAGAATAAGTTTATTAAATCATCTTGATAAATTAACTACTCTAAATTGATGTCAAGGTATAAATTTGTAACATATTTTAAATCTAAGGGTCAATATTGATAATAACCGAAACACAAGACATAAATTGAACGAAGTGTCAAAATACAAAGTATAAAAGTGATATTATCCCAAATTATAAATTAAATCGGCTTGTGTAAAATTATACTTTTATATTTTAATTTTTTTGTAAATTTGTACCTTCTATGTACAAATTGGATGATTTGTGTTAGGATAAATGCCCCTATTAGTTCTTAAGCTATGAGAAAATTTTTACTTTAGTCTTTAAACTTTAAATTGCATCATTCTGGTCCTTAAACTATTAAAAAATTTTCATTTTAGTCTTTTTTGTGGCATATTTTATTTTATTCTTAATAAAATGAGCATATAAGACACCATTATTATTCTGTTATACTTATTTTACATTCAGAAGTATGGTCTATCACTAACTATAAAGATATTAGAACATGAATTGAAGTAATTTTGAAATAATTGGTTGAACAAGGATATTAATGCAAGATAAAATATTCTAAAATGTGATATTATATTGAAGGATAATAACATTAAAATACCTAGAGTTTTAACTTTTCTGTAAAAAGAAAAAAAAAATCTTAACTTTTGAATATCTGCAAAATAATATCCTTATTTTTAAATTTTTACAAAATAATATCCTGACTTTTGAATTTCTACAAAATAATATCCTCACTTTTGGATTCTGTAAATTAATACTATAACAATTAAAATTCTTACAAATTAATATCCTACCATTTGAAATTCATATAAATTTATAACCTTAATGCCCAATTAATTGATTTTAATAATAAAAGCATGGTAGTAGTCATCATTAACTTAATTAAAAATTATTAAATAATAATAAAATTTATGAAAAAATATTTGTAGTTAGCTTATTTTACTTTTCATTTAAAAACTGTAAAAAATTAGAATGAGAGGTAAAAGTTGTTAATTGTAAAAAAAAAAAAAAAAAAAAGAAACATGAGAGGTAAAAAAAATTTGTGTTTTTTTTTTAGCAATTAACCAAAAAAAGTAGCTATAAAATAATTTTCAATTATATACTAATATCTAAATATTTTTAATAAGTTAATAAGAAATGTTTGCATCTTTTAATTTGCTCATTGTATAAATATACAAAGAAAACAAAAGCTGAGAGTATTAATTTGTAGAAATTATAAATGTCAAGGTATTAAATTCAAAAGTAGAGGTATGAATTTGCAGAATTTAAAAAATCATGGTATTATTTTGTGGAAATTTAAAAGTGGGAGTATTATTTTACAGATATTCAAAAGTCAGAGTTTTTTTTTACTAAAAAGTTAAAAGTCGGTGTATTTTTACATGATTAACCCTATATTGAAATCACTAAATATAGAATGAGAAATGCAACTCGTGTTTTCATTCTGATAAGTTTCAAACAAAATTTATAGAAAAAATAATTAAAATGATGCATTTGTAATAGTTTAAGGACTAAAGTGAGATTTTCTCCTTAGTTCATGGACTATTAGAGTCATTTATCCTTTGTGTTAACTATTTTAAGTTATTTTGGGTAGATTTTTTGTGTTAGTTAGCAAACATAAGATATCATTAATTCAAATTTTGTGTTTATAAAAAATTTGTTAGTCATTTTATATGCAGAAAATACAAATTTGCAGATATTTAAAATGTTGATGTATAATTTTACACAAAACAAAAAATAAAGTTTAAATTGTAGAAACGCTATATTTCAAGTTATTTTTTTTGCAAATTTTCTTTTCTCAAAATTACAAGATTAATTCATTGTCCACTACAAAAACACCTTAGTTTTAGTGACAACAAAAATAGACTAAAAGTGAAAAATTTGTGACTAAAAAAATGCTATCATCTATATTTCGTGACTAAAAAGTCTGTAACTAAAAATTTTAGTACAAAAATGATAATTTGTTATAACTAAATAAACTTTTAATCGCGACAAATTTCATGATTATAAATAAAAAGTTGTGACTAAAAGGACAGTATATAACTTGTGATTAAATATCATCTTTTAGTTATAAGAAATTATTTGTCGTAACTAAATGTCACTTTTAGTCAAAAAAAAAATTTTGTTGTGACTAAAATGCTTGCCATTAAATGTGAATTTTTATTTTTTTTGGTGATCATTGAAGCAAACTGCCAAACTTTTGATCATGTACTTTCGATGTCCAAGGCCGAAACCTGCCATATAGGATAATTAATAATAACCCATCATAGCTATTACAAACAGCACGCATATGGTAAAAAAAAAAGTTGCATAAAAATCTCGTATTAATGTTGTTATTAATCGGGTTCATCTTCATGATCCACTGGACTCCATTTCCATTTTCATTAAAGAAGTACACCGATAACCTTAATTAATGTTAAATTGTGATAATATTAACTCTACTGGTTTTTGAACGAGGGGTGGTGTTAATTTTGTTTCTGAACATTAAATTTTGTTATTTTAGTCTTTATCATTCTTTTTTTGTGGCCATATCTTCCGTTTGATTCTTAATGGAAAGAGCACATGCAACACACTTGTCCTTAGGTTTTATTATGTTATTATTTTAAATGCATTTTTATCCATTGTCTAATTGATTTTTGCTCAATTATTCTCATTTATAAACTGCTCTATTTTATGTTTAAATCTTCTCATAGTGTTAGGCTTATTCTTGTGGATATGAAATAATTAAAACAGAAACATACGTGTGTTATATGTGCTCCTTCCATTTAGAATAAAACATATATATAAGGAAAAAAAGGATTAAATAGGAAATTAATTTTAATAGTTTAAGGATCAAAATGATAAAACTTAAAATTTAGAACCAAAGTATGATTATTCTCATACTTTATATTATGTTTGGTAAGAGGGAAAAAGAGAGGAAAGAAAGAGTAAGAGAGAAATGTAGAGGGAAAATGAAAAAAAAGAAAAAAGTTAATTGAAAGGAATGAAATGGATGGGAAGAGAAAAATAGAGGGGGAAAAAAATGATAAATTTACATATAGTACTCATTTTTTGCTTCATATTTTACAAATACTTGTTTTTAAATTTTGTTTCAAAAATACATGTTTTTATGGTATACACTCACGTATAAAATATGTAGTGGTATATATTTATAATGTGGATTTTTTATATATAGTTTAGATTTACTGTGTAAATTTATAATATGGTATATATTTTAAAATATATCGATTTTTAGGTCTAATTTTTATGTATGAAATATATGCCATAATATACATTTTATGTATAAAATACTTGTTTATGTTTCCTTCAAAACATGTATTTCTAAAATAAAAATAGAAAATAGATATTCATGAAAATGTGCTTAATAAAACAGGTATTAATGAACTTTTCTCCAAAATATATTGGTGAAATCCATACAAAACTCTTCCACGTGAGAGAAAGGGAACAAAAACTCTTTTAGTAATAGGTTGGAATTAAATTTACTAAATATCCTCACATATTATTTTTAAAATACTAATAAAGGGAGTAAAATAATTATATTAAAATAAGTTAATTTTCTTTTTCCCTTTAGAAAAGACATTTTGTTTTCTATCCTACATATTTTTTCTCAATTCTCAAAATTTTTACTGAAAATATATTTTGAAAAGTTATACAAACATGTTTAAAGTCTCAACTAATCAAACTTAACGAGAATTTACTTTTGATCAATACGAACTATTTCTATTTAAGATCATGTTTTTTACATTGTATAAATATTGTGTATTGTAATAACTAAACATAATATTATGTTTGATTGTATTTTTGTATTATATTATTTAATAGAACATCTGAGTTTTTAATATAATACACAAAGTATCATCTAATATGAAAAAAAAAATTGTACTACATTGTATTTTAAAATTTTAAGTCCAATATCTAGAGTACTATACAAAACTCGTTCTCTTTTCTCACTTCATTTTCTCGTCATTTTCTTGCACGTCACTTTTTCTCTCATCATTTTCTCGCCTCACTTTCTCACTCCTCATCTTCTATTAAAAAAAAGCTGATATTGGTGAAATAAAAGACAAAGCCATGAATAATGAGTCAAATTTCACCAAACAAGACCTAGCGAAATGGCATCAAGTCTCGAGGCACTAGAAATATCCCAAATTGGGACCTAATTGGAGCTTCAATAGCCATATTATTTGTCTAACAACAACTAGGAATACCTTAGAAAAATGTTGAAAAAAAAATGATAAAAGAGGAAAAAATATATAAATTAGAATTGACAAAGCACCAATACAAAATATGCATTCTTAGACACCTATTTTGACAAAAATCCTTAAAAAGGATAACTCTAGCTAGAAAAAAGAGTGCGTATTCAAAGGAGGGAAANCGGAGCCAGTTGAGGGCTAGTGGGGGCTCGAAATAAATCCTTTGAAAGAATAGTTTTTGTAACTAATTATATATAAGTCTCCACTAAAACATTTATTAGTCTCACAAATATATGACTAATTTATATACATTAGTTTAGATTTTTCCAGATTATTATTACTTGTTCTTTTATAAATTAGGATGAATTCATTTTTTTCTTTGTTTTTTTTTTTTTTTCAATTTATGAGAAGTTTGAATTCGCTTAAGTTAAATAGAAAAACCCAAAAGAGATCCAAATTTGTATGGGCCACCACATCTCAAACACAAATTTTTAGCTTAATTTAATAAAAGTCTTGAATTGGCTTAAAAAAATTGAAATCAAATGAGTGCTTAATGAATTGATCACAATTATTTATATGAATTGAAAAATAGACCTCCAATGATCTTGATAATAAAATTCTTATATAATGTTTGTAAAACATGAAAACTCATTTAGAACAATTGTATTTAATAGCTATTATTTTTATTTTTCTTTTTTTTGTTAGAATACAAGCCCCCATTGGTCAAAACTTATGACTTCGTCCCTACATATTTACATATGTAAAAGAGATAATATCACTTTAATATTTTATATTTTGACATTTTATTCAAATTATACCTTATATTTTGGTTATTATTAACACTGACCTTTAAATTTCAAGTTTGTTACAAATTTATATATATCATAACACTAATTTAAAGTAGATAATTTACCAAGACGCTATTTAAAAATTGAAAATAAATCATATTACACAATTTATCTTTATAAATAATTTCATTTCACGAATATGTGAGAATTTCAAGTATTGAAAATAACATGAGAAATTACAAATAGTATAATCCTATTACGTAACTTAGTATACTAAAACAACTCACCCCATCAGTCTCCAAATATTTAATTGCAAAATGTAGAGTTTGTTAGTATCCTGCACATATATTTAGACTAATAGAAAATAAATAGATTGAGTAATTTAGTATTCCAAAATTTATATTATAATACTATAGTCATAATAATAATAATAATAATAATAATAATAATATAGGAATAATAACATAATAATATAAATTAGAAGTGGGACGATGATGGTAATATGTATATATATATATATATATATAGTTGTCAATCCAATATGTATTTTTTTTACCTATAGGTAGATATTTTTTTTTTAGCCGTTGGATCACCATCTAATGATGATCTAATGACTATAATGAAATGCATAAAAAAACGTGCATCATTAATGTTCTTTCTCTCTCTTATATTTTACAATAAAAAAATGTGCATGCTAAATTTTCATTAGTCAAATTGATACCTATACATAGGTTAAAAAAAAAATACATACTAGATTAGTGCCATATATATATATATATATGCATGTATTGTTGTATATATGTATAAATATAAGAGATATAGTAATAATTATAATATGTATATATATATGTATGGATATACGCGGGGATAATGTTGTTAATGACTTAGTGGAGTAATTAAATTATATATATGTTGTAGAAAGATTAAGATGGGATATATGGAAATAAGATGAGACCAGAAAAATTAAATGAAATATTAGCTTTTTGGTATGTGAAAACAAAAGAGAGACTGATAGCTTTGGATGGAGAGAGAGGCAAAATAGTGAAAATGAAACATATTCATCTTTTTTCTTCTCCTCGTTTACAAAAGGATATCGACTATTTATAGACACATTTCAACGGCCACAGCAGGGATTTAAATATATAATTGCCACTAATACTTATAAAAGATTCAATGAAATAACAACCATTTTGTAATTTGTCAGATAAAGCTTTTTCCCATTTATGGCTTGACACTTGGCATTAATTGTGACGTGGCACAATTAATGAAACGTATTCTTCTTTTTTTTCTGCTCCTCGTTTACAAAAGGATATTGACTATTTATAGACACATTTCAACCGCCACAGCAGGGATTTAAATATATAAATATCTCATAAAATAATTGCCACTAATACTTATTAAAGATTCAATAAAATAACAACCATTTTGTAATTTGTCAGATGAAGCTTTTTCCCATTTATGGCTTGACACTTGGCATTAATTGTGACGTGATATAACTTATTTTGTTTTTGACACGTCACATTTTTTTCTTTTTGTATTATATAATTATCATATATTTTGTGATTTAATAATTTTAAATAGTGATTAATTATAAACTTTTATTATGTTTTAAAATAAATTTATTAAATTATCTTAGTAAATTAAATATTTTAATTTAGTGTCATGGTATAACTATTAAATTTAAAAATTAATATTGATAATAATAAAAATATAAAATATAAACAGATTAAAGTGTGAAAATATAATATATAAAAATTACATATTATCCCGATATATAAAACAAATCGACGAAAATGCTAAAATGGATGGTAGACCATATCACGAGCAACTGGCAATCTTTTCAAAAATAAATAAATTGCAAGGAATACTTCATTCCACAAAGAGTCTAAAAGGGATTTTGATATTTTGTGAAAGTTTCTGAGGTGAGTAAAGCTAGAATATTCAATGGTGAAAAGTGGAAATTAGTGGCCTCGATCGGGAGGTTGGTATATATCAAGGTTCTATTTATTCATTTTCATGGCGTAGAGTGTAGACATAGACCAAACAAAGCAAGTGTATTCCAACTTATGGTCTATATAAATTCATAAATTTTATTTTGTGTCGGGCCAAGACCTTTTTATTTTATTTTATTTTTTAAAAAATCAAAGTTTTCGTTCTTCAATTTTATCATAATTGTGTAGGCCGTCCAATATATGAACGTGTTTATGGTGCATTGCAGTTGGACACAAAGTGAATATTCGAAATCGTCTGGATTCAAAACGATATATTGTTCTCCATATATGGGGCTTTCTTTAGATGGCAACAAAAGTTTAGCCAGACCCAGATCGGACTTTCTTTTTCTATTAATTTTTTACGTTAAATTATTATTTAAAAAACAAAACGAAAAAAAAAAAAAAACTTGGCTGCCCTGTCACATGTAATCGAAGGGTTATCTGCCAAAAAAAAAATGAAGAATAACTATTCCGCAAATTTAATATTATCTTTTGGATTTTGTAAAATTATATTTTTATATTTTAAATTTCTACAAATTTATACATTTTGTATATAAATTGAGCAACAATTTCTTACTAAATAAGAAATTTAAGTTAATGATATTTTATTATTACTGACTAACACCAAAAAAATATAAAGATATAATTTTGCACAAATTAAAAAATAAAGTTAAAATTAGAGAAAATTTATACTTCAAAATACTTTGTAATTATCTCGTGCGTCAAAATAATCACATGTAGATGCAATAGGGATCATTCATTAGAGCAACTGCCTAGGTTGGTACGACAAAAATGATCTATAAATCGATTTTAAGTGATATATATATATATATATTTATATATATGACTATCTAGTTGTCATCCAATTATATAATTATTTAGAATTTTATATGGAAATGCACTTGTCTAATTTTAACTGGCGATTTGACAATGCGTTGACAATGCGTTTAAACTATTTAAACTAAGGCTCACAATTTATGACGGATCGTATTCGTATCGTGTCCAGATATATGCATAACAAGAAAATAATCAGTCCAAACACGATCACAACACAAATAAAATCCGTTTATTAAACGTGTCGTATTGTTTGTGACCTGTTGGCCTTGTGACCCCTCGGACCGTTTGGACTTTTTTTGGGGGGATTTTTTTTTTTTTTAAAAAAAAAAAAAGGCTTGATCCAATCAAATTTTGGGCAATAATTCAAGGCCCAAAAACTCATTCATCTGCAGTAGCAACAATACATGCTTTTCAACCACCTAGTTCATATATGTTTCAATTTGATCATAGTTGTTAGTTTTCAATCCACAACAGTACAATTTAGGTGTTGCCACTTAGAACACCAGCCTAGAAGGAACATTCCGGTTGCATAATCAGCCACGCTGTGGGCTATGGGCTCATTAAAAGTGATCCAGTGCTTTTTAGTCTGTCACCAAACTTTTTGAAACAGAGCTTTATATAATCCTTAAAATAGTGCCTGCAACACATATTAATGACAAAATTAGGATCAGAACAAGGATGGTCAAGTATATTAGTTATTTGTCTTCCTATATAATTTATGAAAGTGACTTTACTTGCACTTTGTGAGGGCTTAAGAAACCCTGTATTCATCTTCCAAAGCTTAGGGAAGATCCCAGTGGAAGAGTGTCACAAAGGGCTTTAGGCCTCCATTAATGATTAATGTTCAATGCAAATTGGAGAATAAAAAAGATCATATGTGAAATAACAGAAATACGTACGTGCATATAAATATTTAAATGAGCCCTGTATGCACCATTGGCTAGGAGTTCATTGATTAGGTTGTTCTAGTATTTGATTCCCTCCTTGTTCACACCCCCACTAAGCTTTCCACCAGTTAATATATAAAATATACATTTAGAAAAGAATAATTAATTAAATATGATTTGTTAAAACAAAACCAAAGTATATGCTATTTATTTTCTCTTGAGTAAGATAGGACTGAGCAAACTTACTGGGTAGCAATCTGGGCTATGAGATAGAGAACCCATAGGCATCCAAACCCATTTCCTTCATAATTCTCACATCTTCTTATATTTAAGACAACATAAAAATTAATCAGCTAATCAGAAATGGACATATACCACGTAACCAAATAAGAAAACTCCCAAATACAAGATTTAGTCACCATTAGATCACAATCAAGCTACACTAAAGCTTAAATTATATAGATCAAGTTACACTAAAAAGCTTAAATTGTATAGTGCTCATTCCTTTAAGTTGATTCATCATACATACTATGCACCTTATACAGATGATAGGCATCAATAGCCACATCCCGTTGCTACCATCCTTTATCTTATCTGCATATTACAATAAAAGACATTAAGTATGAAGAAAATATAAGTACAATGTACTAAATCATATAGTCAATGTTATTTTGGCCAATAAATAATCAATATCACATGAGATCACCAATATATATTCATATTTTCATCTGTAGTAGCAATAACACATGCTTTTCAACTACCTATAGATATATATTTCAATTTGAGTTGTTAGTTTTTTTGGAACTGAGTATGTGTCACGTAGCTAGATGACCATGTTATCAATCAAACAAAATTATAATTCATAAACCATAGATAGGCATTCAAAGAAAAGCAAGCCTGATTTCTCACAAAAGTTTTATTCAGCAACTATCTATTAGTATTCAAAATAAAGCAAACTCACAAAGAAAATCTAAGAAAATAAAAGATGGAATTTACACAGGACAATTAGTTTCTGGGGATACCAAATTTAGACAAGAGAAACTGACAATAGGATATGAGAACTCAATTTGAAGCATTCCCTTCGACTATAAAACCTACATAGTCAATATCTTTAGGTCTAATCAATAAAAAGATCTTAGGGTAGCCTGCAACTTCATCCTCTCAATTCACCAACAGTCATCACCACAACTAGTATTGCAAATGCAACTTTCAAATAAAACGTCAACAAATAGATCAATATAATCTATGTTTATGGTAGAATGAAACAAAATAGGGATCCCTAGTTCTTTTTCTTGGGGGAAAAAAAAATTGATCAACAGATTAAAAAATATGAACAAATTGATTCTCAAAAAATCTCGAAAGAGAACCTTGAGCCGTGCCGTTTCGGAGCTGGAGCCATAGAGGTGCGACTATAGACTACGTCTATGGTGTAGCCGTGGAGGTGTGACTGCTTGGCTCGGTGGTTGTGAAGGTGGAGCTGTGGAGGACTAGCGTGGAGAATGGAGATTGGAGATGAGATTGGGAAGAAAACTAAAGAGACTGTGTCGGCTGAGGAGAGCTTAAGTTTGAGTGTGTGAGGGAAGTGTCGTGAGAAGTGACTGAGATAGTTAGGGTTAGTTTGGGATAGTTTTAGCCTTTGTGCTAAATGCTAGCCAATGATAATTTTATTAGCCCAATACGAAAAAGTTCAAAAAAATTTAATATAATTATAAACGGATTGACGGATTTAAATCCAATCCGTTCCGTTTAATAAACAAATTTGTTAGTTCAACTTGAAAATGACTTAAATTTGTCTGTAGTAAACACAAATTTATTAATTTCTTACGAATTTCGCCTCGTGTGCGGATTGCCAATTTTAGTTTAAGCACATTTATATAGTAATTTAGTGAGTACTATTAAACATCCTATTCTTTTTCAAGAAATTGAATTTATATTTTGAGGGTGAAGAAATTGATTTTAGGAGATGACAAAACAAAGGAGATGACAAAACAATGTTTTATAAAGTGAATGACATTTATTTTTATGTATATTTATCCTAATTACTCGAGCAAATTCAACGCTATCAAACGGTTACAATTTTTTTTTTTTTGTTATTTTAGTTTGGAATCTAGTGAGAATTATTAGCTTTATTAAAGCGTGCATCTCTTTGAGCACTGTGGGGAAAGGCATCCATTCAGATTTTACGCCCAAGTTTCCCTTTCATCTTAGATATACTTTCCATTATAGAAAAATATTACCTAAAATGACCGGTGCAATATAAAATCCCTCGAAATGAAAGTAAGTAATTTAGTAATGACATATATATGGTAGTAATTGTCAAATACATACAGAGAAAAAGAAATATATATGTATACATATGTATAATAGAAGGTTAGATATACTTTCCATTATAGAAAAATATTACCTAAAATGACCGGTGCAATATAAAATCCCTCGAAATGAAAGTAAGTAATTTAGTAATGACATATATATGGTAGTAATTGTCAAATACATACAGAGAAAAAGAAATCTATATGTATACATATGTATAATAGAAGGTCAACTTTTACCATAGTAAACCTAAAAGTATGGGATTTTGTTTTTGTTTTTGTTTCTGTTTCTTTTTCAAGGAGTAAAAGTATATATGGTTTTTAAAGAATGTCTCACAAAAAGATTTGTTTCATTTACAATAAAATATAAGAAATTTGTGTTACATGTGATTAATGGCTATAGCTTATAAAGTAAGACATATATGTGATATGTATATTATAACTTGCCCACTTCGACAGCATTTCATGATTAGCAATAAGTATCATTTTATGACATATATGTTTTTTTTTTTTTGGTTAATTCATTTTATGACATATTGTTGCCTATACAATTTTGTTCTGTCACTAATTTTGAATTTTAGCTAGAGATGGGAAATGCATGCAAAAACTTGGGGTCTGTCACAAACATATATGAGATTAATGTGTTCAGTTACTTGTACCACTTGATTTTCTCTTAGTTATAATAAATGTATCTGAAGAGCTGGTAAAAGAAGTTAGCATGACTTAGCAAATTAGCGTTAGTAATTTTCAGTTTGAAAAATATAATATAATTCAATCATCTTAAAATTTGTGCACCAACAACAGATATATATTTCAGTGCCAAGAGACCTTTTGAAAGAAGGCTATGAAACCTTTTACACGTCCGCATCTTAAACGCGTAAACCACCATCCCATCTGCCATTCCACGAAATTGACATTTTTCCTTTTTTTAAACTTTTTGTTCTAATTACAACCAAAAAAAAAAGAGAGAGATTAAAAAAAAAACAAAATAGGAGCAAATAAATCAAAATTGGGAAGACTCATCTGGAATTGGAAAGATTGGAAAGATTGGAAAGAATGTTGTTTAGAGTCGGTCAGTAGGGGTCCCACCAACCTCAATTATTATATTATATGACTTGTTTTCGTTTTATTTTTTTTAATATTTACGTCGGACACACGGCGACAACTAATACGGTTTAGTAATAAAAGTAAATTTGTTTAAAGAATAATAATAATAATATTAATTATTTAATCCCAACTCCAACGCAATAAAACGACGTTGGAGCATGTTTTCTGGCTTTTGGTTTGTGTGGCCGTCGGCCTACCCCAAATCCCAACACGACCATCCCAAAACTCTCCTCTCTCTCTCTCTCTCTCTAAAACGACAACATGACAACAAGCAAAACGGCAAATACGACATCATCATTAGCAGCACACGAGTGTTGCATGTGTGGCGATTACGGCTTTTCCTGTGAGCTTTTCCAGTGCAAGGTCTGCCAATTCAGATCTCAGCACAGGTGAGTAATAATTATTTTCTTCTTCTTTCTAATTTTCCTAGTTAAATTAGTTGATCAAGTATTTGATTGTATCGATGGATTGATTGAGTGGCTCATGTTCAACCGGACAGATACTGTAGCAATCTGTACCCGAACATACCCGAGTCATACCGAACCTGCAATTGGTGCCTCTGCCTGACGAACAACAAAGATCAGGACAAATCTCAAAACTCATCTAATTCATCGTCTTCCGGCAGAAACGACGTCGTTCTACAGGACGACAAGATCAAAATCAAGACCACCAACAAGAGCAATCTCATCAACAACAACGATCCTACTAATAATCCTAGCCAGGTGGACGTCGGAGTAGGAGCCCTGATTTTAAGGCGCCAAATCAACGGCTTGCAGCAACTCGGTCGTACAGCTAGTAGTGGGCCCATCAAGAAGCAGAGATCGGTCGAGATCGTGCTCCCTTCGCCAACGGCTAAATCACCGCCGCAGCCGTCGAAGTCTCCGTCGGCCGCGGCGGCGATCCGGAAGAGGGTGTTGACGAATGGGACAAAGGAGGAGAGGCTGAAAAGGACGAGGTCAGAGGAGATATCAAAGAATGCTACTGCTGCTACTGCCAATGCTCCTGGTGGGATCAATAATATCAATATCACCAAACATGTCTTTAGGAATAAGGTGAGGAGGTACAAGCTTTTGGATGAGGTTTCTAGCTAAACTATTCATTTACCTAGAAACTTCCTCTCTTTTTTTTTTTTTTAAAAGAAACAAATTATAACTTAAAAGATACTCTATTTTGTTTTTACACAAATATAGATACCGATAGCTATGGTGTAATTTTTTTTTTTTTTTTTGGTCTCACTAATAGCTCCATGGAATACAATGGTAGATGGAGCTTGGTTCAATGTACAGTGAAGCGTGCACCTTATTGTATAAATTAGATGCCAATGGCAATACCTGATTATTTACTTCTGCTTATTATTATTTTTTTTGGGGGTCCGGGTTTGGGGGGATTCAATTAACATAAACGAGTAGCTTTAGGCGAAAGATGGGTTTTGGGTTTTAATTAAATTTGTTATATATATATATATATTATCAATTAATTTGATGGTCTCTTCATGGTGCTTTTAATGCCAGTGTTGCTGTAAAATATAACATTACTCGTTAATTTTTGTATTTTTGTAACGAGTCATGACCATTAATATAGAAATTCATGGCATTAACTAGAAAGCAGTGATACGATGACAAATCAAAGGCGTCTGTTATAAGTTTCAATCGTTATCATCATCATGCATGGTGCATTTAATTATAATTTGTTTTTTCAACAACTAATCACATGTTTTCATGTGCATCGATTATGATTAATTTTTGTCTAGTCTTTAGATTTTATGTTATACAATTTAAAATAAGATTCTTTAGACTATACAATCTCACTATTATTGGGTTATGTGGTACGAATGTTGATTATTTGCGCTTTCACAAAATGTTATATTATGTTTTAGTTAAACAGTACGCAAATTTGTAAACTATCCTAATCTAGTATCGCTTCTTAATGGATATTAAGCACCCTTAATTAATAAACTAAATTTCAGTACTTACCTTCACCATTTGCTATCTAGTTTCAATTAAAAATAAAAAATCGGGTACCTCCTATATATTATATATAGATTACAGATAGATTCCAAGTAGCCAAGTTGCAGCAGCAAGAGCATTTTGAAGTCTGTTTTGAATTGGAAAGCTTATCAGATTCCTAGGAAAAAAAATGAGAAAGCTGATACTAGGCTAATTTACTTTGCAAATGATCTAAGACAATCACTCAAAAGAAGAATAAGTTGACTTGGTAAAAAGCAAACATACAGGCCCTAGCTTTATTTTTAGTTTTTTTTTTATTGTTGGGCATTATATACGTTTAGCTAATTGGAAAACCACTGCTTTCACGACTATTATATTCTTTCGTTTAGGCATAGCCAATGTTTGATATTTCTTTCTTTTTAATTTTTTTTTTAAAATCCTTTCACTATTTTCTAAGCGTATATCATGGGCTGATGGGCTTTTTTTAAAAAAAAAATTGTTTCTTTTGGAAGACCCGTGTGTCATGGGCTCAATATCACTCAAGTCAACAGAACTTTTTAGTTGAGCGTAAGTCAACAATTAGTGTTTATAACGCGTAAAACTTAAATTTCTCAACTAAGGGAAAAACTAATGGGCTAAAAAAAAAACCACCACCTTCTATCCGTTTTATGCTTGTAGACCTCAATAATTTGATTAACACGATCGATAGCTGGTGCCGTCAACTCGATAATGAGGTAACATTTCCCTCTCTAATTATTGTTTCCGGAACCAGCAGAAAGCATGTCGTGTTACTGTGGCGCCTTTTATTTAATATATGTATATATAAATAATAAATATATACATATGTGCATAATCTACTACATAAAACATGTAACCGAATAATTGTTACTATATATCGGAATCAAAATGATGTCAATTTGATTAATCATACACCTTTTTCTTTTTCAGCATCATCAGGAAAGGCATTTGTTTGATATTATGTCCACTTATAATAACTGACCAATCACAAGGTCTATATATTTCCATTAACATATAGATTTTACAATCAATTACAAACATAAAGGTATAACAATAATATGACTATGGGAGATCAAATCCTAGGTTTAATTAATTAGTGGTTCTTAATTAATACAGCTATTACATACGCAGTGCTTACTGATCATCATCTAATTAAAGATATATTATTGTTCCATATTCTTGTGTATGCTGTCTGGGATTAATTAAAATATGGGTTCGATCGACTTGGATCAATATTTTCTCTGAAAGAATATATCAGCTCCTATAAATTAAAAATATATCTATGACTTTTCGTAGAATGTTTGACAAATATTAAATGTTTCGTAAATAGAAGAATATAACAGCATATGTTAGGTTGGCCTTTCAATTTAGTAATTGCGCACGCGAAGTGTCCTTTTAACCCGAAATGTTGCCTACATATGTCTCAACCATACAACGCACACATGCCCTATCATGTAAATCACTTTTGTAGTTTGTATATACTCATGCCGACGTTTTCAATATATATGTTTTGTCATAATATATGTATATGTGTACATTTGTGTGAATTTATTTATGTATACATATAAAGATATCAGATGTCTATATTTATGAATATATATGCTACTAACTGTTTTGCCTTTATTAATAGGTATACTAGGCAGCTATTTCAGTGAAAGGATTGACAAATCAATAATTCCTAGCTAAAATCTGGAAAAGTAATAAGGAAATCAAGAAATAGTTCGGGGAAAAAATTTTAATTTACGTGGTCTGCAAGCAGCTGAAGCTAAGAGTTAAGTCTTAAATTACAGAGATCATCTTCATGTCGAAAAATAAGTAGTTGCTAGTTCGGTTCCATAAATTCATACATGTAGACAATAATTCGAACATGCTATATATTTCACCGTTGAGTTGTTAAAAAGAAACTGTACTTGATTTCAAATTTGTCCTGTTAAAGCTACAGCGTTGAAACATTGACCACTGATATTCTTGCATCACACTGACTAACTGACTAAGGTTACGCTTGCTAGTGAGTAAAGAAAATACCATGAAAAAAATTAGAAATGAAATAAAATATGTAAGATAGAAAAAAAAATTTATTTTTTTTTTAGTTGTTTAATATATGCCGAGAAAAAAAATTAGTTTATTTTAAAATAATTATTTTGTTCTCGATATAATAATTTTAGGGTGAATAAAATAGAAATACCCAAAAATTGGGTTTTCTTCAAAAATTAATCTCAAATTTTAGTTTTGTAAATTAATACTGATATTTGGGAATTTTGCAAATTTATATCATGTGTGCTCAATTACGCGATCCAAACAGTGAAATGATAGAATTATTCCTTTTTAAGTTATTAAAAATTATTTAGCACTAATAATTATTAGATATTAATTACTTTTCGTTTAATATAGAAATAAAAAAAATAAAGGATGCCAATTAAAAAAAAATTCGAAAAAGACCATAAAAGCTGCATTTCTTCGTCATCTTCTCCATCCCCCTTCTCCTCCGCCTCCTCCGCCACACTTCAATGTCTCTATTATTGCTCACCACCACCACCAGATAGAATGAGCTAAAACCCAATACCAAACTACAAAAGGTGCTGAAGTGAGAAAGCTGATAAAGCTCTTTTTTTTTTTTTTTTTTTTACTTTAATGGATCTAAAGCCCAAAACCACGCAGAGAGAGAGAGAGAGAGGTGCTTGTCCTCAGCCTAAACAGTATACTTTGACATTTGAAGTCCAACCCATGTTATCTCTAACAATCCAACCCTTAGTAGAGACTTCCAGTACCATGACATCAAAAAAAAAAAAAAAAAAAAAAACCTGTATGGAGTTAATGGTTTTGGACTTGGATCTAGGCTTTGAAATTATTTATCTGAGATTGGGTTGTGCAATTTCCTATCTATTAAGTTTCGAATTTGGGGCTAAAATTAGGTATTTTACATCCGTTTTTTGGGTATTCTATAATCTTAAATTTTTGTGAGATTATATGAAAAATGTTTTTCCTTATGTCCATTCACCTGAGGCCATGATTTTTTTTTTTTCCCCGGTGGTGGTGGTGGAGGAAAACGGGAAAGGAGAAGATGACGAAGAAATGCAGCTCTTTTGGTATTTTTTGAATTTTTTAAACTCACGGCCTTTATTTTTACATCTCTATATTGAATGATAATTATTAGTGCTAAATAATTTTTAACCACTTAGGATAATTCTGTCATTTTACCATTTGAATCACTTAACTAAGTAACACGAGGAATAAATTTAGAAATCCCAAATATTAGGATATTAATTTGCACAAGTCAAACTTAAGATTAATTTTTGCAAAAAAAATTCAATTCTTAAGGTATTTTTATGTCATTCACTGAGTATCAATCGGATTAGACGGGTTAGACTAATATTTTTATGTTATTCATTGAACAATAACCAGATTAGACAGGTTAAATCGCTCACCCCGCCCACCAAACCAAATTTCAAGATGCACCCAAAACTTGCTTAATCTTAAAATTCTAAGTTTTTATACTTATTAATTTATTAATCAGGTTAATCTGCATTAGTATTTATAAATATTATTTTATACTTTTTAAAATATTTTTTTTCTTAATTTTTAGATTTTTAGATTATTTATATTTTTAAAAATATTAAACTACTAAGAATAAATCTAAATCGATTTACATTATGCAGGTTGTGAAAACCGTCTAATCTAATTAATATAAATTTGGATTAATGTTTATCAATTTAAATTCAACTCAGATTAATTTTTACTCGAAATAACTCATTAGTCATATTAGAAAAGTTTGTATACACTCTTAATTCTATTAATTTTAAAAATAAGTAATAAACGTAATTTGATAAGTTTACCTTCTTCTTCTTCTTTTTCTTTAGCCAAACCCTTTTTTCCTTCTCTTTTCTCTCTAATTTGAAGTAGAAAGAATAAATCTAGTTCGATCAACTTAAGTTACATTATATGGTTGTCAAAACCGTCTAATCTAATCAATATAAATTTAAATTGATGTTTATCAACTCAAATTCAACTCGGATTAGTTTTTACTCATATTAGACCACTTGGTCATGTTAGAAAAGTTTGTGCACACCCTTGATTCTATTAATTTTAAAAATAAGTAATAAAGGTAATTTAGTAAGTTTATCTTTTTCTTTTTCTTTAGTCAAGTCTTTTTCCTTCTCTTTTCTCTCCAATTTGTCCAATTTGTTGTCCAATTTGAGGTGGAAAAATTTTTCTTTTTCTTTAGTCAAGTCTTTTTTCCTTCTCTTTTCTCTCCAATTTGTCCAATTTGAGGAGGAAAAATTTTGTAGGCTTAACCTCATTTATTTTTCTCCATTTTCTCTTCCATTTTATCTTCTTTTTCCTTCCTACCAAGGAACTCATTTTTCCATTTTCCCTCCCTTTTTCCCTTCTATCTTTTTCTTTGCTCTCCTTTTTCATGCTACCAAATATAGCCTAAATGATTTATGTCCCACCACATAGAAGAAGGAAGGAACACAAAAACTTGGGCCTTGGGATGGGAATTTCGTCTATTCATTAGAGTCCAAGCCCTTTTATCAACTTTAATACGAATAAAGCCCATGAGCTTTTCATAATTGTGAACAGACGTATTGACACCTCCAGAGCTTTATGCCTTAAGGAAAAATTATGTGGGTAATTATTACAACATCCCTTAGTCTATCAGGTAGAAATGAATAGTTCAAATAAGAGGGTTACCACTAAATTATTGGACACTGGAAAGTTTCTCCTCCTAATTCCTTTTCAAAAACAACATTTTATTTGTCTTAAAACATAGCCGTAGTGGCCTTTACTTCCGTACAGCTACACTTAAAAAAAAATAAAGAAAAAGAAAACATACTATACAGCCCCAAAACATCTCCCATATGTACTTTGCTTAAACTCCAGTTCCGGCCTACTTCCAACTATGATGCTATTCCATTAGCTTTATCTACAACACATGATGCACAAAGGTGAGCTTTTGCCCAATAAACAAAGGTAGTTCAATAATAAGAACTATTCTCAATTATTCTCACTAGTAACATAACACACAGAATTAAGTCACACATATAAAATCATATTTCATGTTCATATCTTAGGGCCCGGTGTAAGCACTGTTGTATTCTCCTGGTGGGATATTCTTGTGTTTGCTTCTAACAGCACAAAGTCTACCTAGCGGGACAACACAAGATCGTACATAACTCAATACCTCTAACAGTAGGAGCAGTAGCTAGCTTTTAGCAGTACTACACTTATGCATGATGCCATAATCATATTTTATGTATGTAGAAACATATTTCATGTAGAGCATGTGTATGTGAATCATAGCATATAATCATAGGTTGTAGGTGAGAACCTTGCTTACCTAGATTTCAAATAACAAAAGTGAAATTCTTTGTATGCTATGCAACCTTTGAGCTTGCTAGGATCTTATTTTCTCCCAAATTTCTATTTCTCTCGCTCTCATTTTCGTGCTTCCTTGTGGTATAAAGAGAAGTTGATGATTTTGGGGGTGAATGGCTGCCTATTTATAGGGAATTCAGGTGGCATGCTTACAAGGGAAGGCTAATTTTGCTGATTCATTAAGCCTACAACCTATTAGGCTTCATTAGACATGTTGGTGGCAGCCATAGGATGTTTATAAGTGGCATTTTGCTGCCACCTCATGGTCAAGTCACCAAAGCTAAGATGCATATTCATTAAAGCTATGGTAATAATTCATCAAGGCTATGAAGCATGATGTGTGAAGCTCAGAATTTAGGTAGCTTTTGCTACAACTTTAGAAGGACATGTTATGCTTAGGTTTCATAAGACTTTGCCATATATCTTTCCAGGTGGTGCTTCTAGTGGTGGCAAGTGGCAAATCATAATAGGTTGCTTACTAAGCAAGTAAGTAGGTGTCACGTAAGCAAGCAAATAGGTGACAAAAAGATTCTCCTGAATCGTCTAAAAATACACTGTAAAGTATCTCGACCTATTTACTGCAATTGAATTCCTAGTAAAAAAATATGAAATTATACAAAAATGAGGAATATCATTGATGATAAGTTCAAGAATCGAATTCTAGTAGCTTACATAATCTTAAAGAATATTTAGACTCCATTTCTTAGCTTCTTAAACTTTAAAGAATGAGAAATTGCTAAAATCGTAAAAATTAAAGGGAGATATTGCTTACATAATTAAACATGAAAAGGGTATTACAATTATCCTTTTTTAAACATGTGGTTTTAATAAATGTATCGTTACGAGTCAGTTTGTTACAGTATTTGAAAAATTGATACTAATCATTTTGTTATAGTATTTAAAGAAGAATATTTATTTCAAGTGAGCTTAAAATTCTATCATTTTATATTTGAAAATCATTTTGTTATAGTACTTGAAGAAGTATATTTCCTTCAAATTAGCTTAAAATTCTATCATTTTACTATAAAAACCGTAATATGAACAGAAATTATAAGATCATATAATTAAACTTTCATTTTTTTTCTTTGCTATATTTAGTTAACACTTAACATGCAAACCTTTGTCGTAATTTCGATCGATCTTCTGCTCGTGATGTGAAATGGCGGTGGAATTATTTTAAGCACTAAATTATGAGGAAGAAGACACACACTTCGTTACATAACACTAATGAAGACACATACTTTCTTACACTAATAAATATAGGTTAGGTGGTCGGGCTACGTCCATCAATTCAATTGATTGGACACAATATCACAATTAGAGACGCTTGCAATGCAATACCAAATATTGATGCAATAGTTATAATAAATTATATTAAAAAATATATATATTAATTTTTATTATAAAAAAAATATGCATAAAAAATTTTATTAACTAAAATAAAAAATATATATATATAGTGAATTTGTGCCTATATATAAATCTTATATTTAGAGCACGCTTATGGTGTTACTCCATACATATACGCTAACAGATATTCTAATTCATATTAAACAATATTTTACTTACGCAATGTCTTTTATCCTTTTGTTAACTATTATTATTCTAATTATCTAACTATCTTCTAATTATAATTACTCATCATAGTAAGATTTCAGATTTGGAACAAAATGTGCTATTTTTTTGTGGCTGGTGTTATATATGGCAATTCGCACACAAAATTGCACTCTATAGTTTACGCTAAATTTAACATAAATTTGGAGAGATTGACTTCTTTAATTATATACAAATACTGAAAATTTGGCACTAATATAGCATGCGCATTGAAGATGATTTAACAATTGGATTTGGTTCCTGCCAATTAGTGTAGGCAGAAAATTATCAGCATTCTCACCTTAAGAAAATTATAATATTAAAAAGAATTGTAGTAGAAGTATTGGTTCATTCTGCTGCCCAAATTTTTAAATTCTCATTGGTATATATGGCTAGTGATCAATTTTAATATAGTTATTCGTTTAATATCATATTTAAAGAGACTCTGAATGTTGTATCCATATTCATCATCCTTGTCTTCCATTCCATGTATAAGAATCATTAGCCCGTAATTCTCGCTAGGGGGGGGGGATTAATATCAATATTTTAATTGATTTTCAACTGATTAATATTGCCAATCAAAAGCTTTTTAATGTGTCTACACCCTCTAATTTGTTCAATTATAATCCGAGCAATCATGAACCACAAGTTTGTTGGAAAATGGGCTTAGAATTGGGTTAAGATTTTGGGCTTATTTTGGGCTTGAAAGCCTATGTATTTTTGAAAGTCCAAATTTGTGTTAAAGAACTTATTTTCATGAACCATTTTGAAGCTAAAAATTGAGTGGGACCTATATCTTGTTGATGAAAGGTCTTGGTGAATTTTTGTTCTCCTCTGCGATGATATCGATTTCGTATATTCACATGCTCAAAATGATGCACGGATGAATGAAAAATTGTTGCTAAAAAATGTACCATTGAAATAGAAAAAAAATGAAAGAAAAATCTTGGAGTCCCACATTGGTGGGAAATGCATGGTGCAAGTGGTTTATATCAAACATTGTTTTGTGATGGTGATAAGAATAACTACCATAGATGCTCTTTTAGGCGTGCGCAGGGGGTGCAAATTTTTGGGGTGCGCCTGAATTTGTATGGGTTCGTATGTGCCTGCACCTAATACGAATGCCAAACCGGAACTTGGACCATAATAAGCCCAACTTTTTATTGCGGCCAATACGATTTCTCTTTCTTTTTTGACCATTCTACTAAATGTACAGCCTTCCTTTTTGCTATGGCCCAGTACGATTTCTCTTTCTTTTTTAACCATTTTGCTGCCTAATACATGAAACAGCCATCAGAAATAACCATATTAATGATTGTTAATGGCTATAAAAAAAACGTTTAAATTTAATTGGAAAAACTGCCAAAAACGTTTTGGCATTATAGATTAGTTTTATGGTTGAATTCTCTTTAGAACCTATAAAAGGAGAGCTCTTCCTCTCATTTCAATACACTGAAAAAACAGAATATTCTCTCTAGTTTATCTTTAGCGCTCTCTCTCTCTCAAATTTCTCTATTCTTCAAGTATTTTTAGTTCTTCAGTTTTTCTAGCTGTAGTTCTTAGAGAATTCAAAAATTTCGTAGCTAGATCTCTTAGTGTGTTGGAGTTCATTATAATCTAGTTCGTAGAGTAGATGTATTAGTGTTTCACTTGCTGCACATGGTCGTTGTATCCTGGAAAACTGTCGCTTGTAAAATCCTCAAGCATTCTGATGGAGTGAGCGAATCAGTTTTAAAGACTCTATGTAGTATACAATCTTCGGCCGTTAACAAACTTTTATTTGCAGGAATATTTGTTTGAAAATACTGTCGAAATTCTGTTCAACGTTGGAGCATAATAATTTTAGTAATATTGAAAACGTTTGTCACTTTATTTATATATATATATATATATATATATATATATATTGCACGTTGTTGTTGTTAATTATTTGTTACAAAGTTTTCAGAAAATTTTAAAAAAAAATGATCATGAACTACCAAAGAAATTTGAACACAGCTAGCTCGGCTTAGAAGAATCAGAGTTCTCATATAGCCATCGATAAAAGCAAGGCAAATGGATTATCTTGCATATATTTATTAATGATATCTGACTTTATTTCGGTCCATTGCACTTTATTAATTCCAATATATTGATTAGAACATGACGTGGATAAAGAGAGCAGTCACAATATGCATTTATCATGAATAAGTGAGTCACATAATTTAAAACAGATAAGGAGCTGGCTCAAGAAATTAACAAGTCTTATCCCAAAAGTAGCACTTTATAATTGGTAAATCCATGGTTTAGATCTGTTATTGCTCACAAAGTTCAGATACGTACTACTAACTTTTTCTTTTTTTAGTTTTTTTGAAAAAGAAAAGCATATGATTAAACACTTTACCCCGTGCACAGATATTGTTTGTTTTACACCATACACTATTATTGCTTTCTATTGATTACAGAAGTTATTGTTGGTTCCCTTGATATATTATTATCGTAATGATAATATAAACGTGATTATGAACTTTTTTAGTGACTGAGTTGGATGGGAAAAAGAATCAAAATGATGGGGCGCGTAAGCAATATTCTTTTAAGGTTATAATATTGATTTGCTCTGTATTAAATTATTATTCCATTTCATCCTCTATCACATCGAGGAAAGTAAAAGTCAATCGAGTAGAGACTAAAGCTGATTTGCACGATGCACATGTGGTTCCCACTTCCCACATATTCGTTGATTGAAAAGAAATATTGGATAGTGAATAAAATGTTAAATTTAGAGTTCAAAGAGGGTTTTGTATAAGTACCTCCACATTGCGGGTACATGTGATTACTTGTTCAAAAGGAAAACTATACTCGGCATATGTATATTTATTGCCTATAAATAAAACCTTCAGAAGAGATTGATTTATTAAAGAAAAAAACAAAAAAAAGTCTGATGGATTATATAATCTTATGGATGACGGGTTTGCTATGTAATTTTCTTGGCATCGAATATTTTATATTTGGATGACTCTAATATATAAAGGTTTTATTTGATTATTCTTTTTACTTATGTATATGTTTTATCAATTATAATCTAATGAATTTGAGCTAAATTTGGAGTTTTCAATATACTTAATTACAATTTAAGTTTTTTATTTTCATGTATTTAAGACTTTTAAAGGAATTGGGCAAATAAAATATCTTTTAATAGGCTTGAGGTCACCATTGCAAATGAGGATATTCCAATATCCCCACGGAAACTTGTTATTCAGTTAGAATTTCTAGAAACCATCCTGCAATTAATTAAAGTGTAAACAATATAAGGACGATACGTTTAAGATACTGGCAGGGATATGAAGGTAAATAAAAAATTGGTTTGCCCCAACTTGTTTACATTTTTTTCCCCTTAAAAAGTCTCTATTAATTGGAACAGTTAGAAAGTACAACAAACATAACTTGAGGAAATAGAAATACTCGAAAAAGTAGTCAATAAACTATTAACTTCGTCAAGGAAATAACCTAGTTCAGAATGGTAAATAATGCCATTGTTAAAAGCCGAAACCACTGCTTGAGCATTTGATTCCATCGTTTCGAGAGAGAGGAAGCTTCACTAGCCCATTTTTGGCCAAAGCCAAGGGCTGTAGCTTCAGCTATTTTTGGAGTGAAGAGGTTGTGATGTTTTTTTGTGACAATGGCCATGACAAAACCAGACCTGTCCCGAATTATAACGCCAAAGCCCACACTTCTCTGAGATGCTGAAATAGTTGTATCTACGTTGAGATTGGAATCGTAAGTTGATGGTGGCTACCACATGAGAAGTCTGGGACTGGAGAGGATAGAGGAAGCTAGTGCTCCTCATTGTTGGGCAGTCTTATATTCCAAGAGGTAATTGTGGCCCCATATATAAGTATCGGTAGGTTGTCTCACCTAGCGGCCATGAGTCACTTTGTTTCTTTTGCTCCAAATACTCTAGCAGAATATTAAGAACAACTCCAGCCCATTCTTTCCTTGCGAGTGTTGAATATCTCAGAATGACCAAGTCTTCATTTGGTGAAAGTCCAAGTCAGAGAGTTTTCATAAAACTTTTGCGAATTTACAAGAAATTAAAGCATGAGTTGTGTTGTCGTATTTGAACACAAAGGGCACCGAGCACGATTCTAAATATTTCCAAGGGCTAGAGCATGTGAAGTAGGGATAACATTGAAGAAAGCTCGCTAACCAAAAAATTTTACTTTCCTAGAAATTTGAAAGTTCCAGAAAGTAGACCACCAGTTTTGAGAGAACTGCGAAAAAGGAGGAGGAGGAGCCGATGATGACAATCTAGAAACCAGATGGAAACCACTTCTGACTATATAGCATTCCGATTCGTGAAAATTCCAAGTGACTCTACCTTGGCTGGGGGAGGGAGTGAGTGGAATAACCAGAATAGCAGCTATGTTCGAAGGACCAAAAAAGAGATTTAACTTAGCCGTATCCCAAGTCCTAGAAGGAAGGATAAAATCAACCACTGACCTATTGTTTTCTTCAGGTTGAGTCAATAAGGAAGGCTGGAAAAGGCGCACATTTGGAATCCAAGTATCGGAAAAAGCTTTAATTGAATTGTCAACCTCAATGGACCGTCTTAGTCCTTTCTTTAGTAATGTTTTGCCCTACATACTAATACTACACTAAGTCAATGAGGGTATCGACCAATGGAAGCTCTGAAGAAGTCCCTATTAGAATAATATCTAGATTACAAATTCGAGCTAAGAGGCAATTAGGTTTGGATAGAATTTGCCAAGCTTGCTTAGTGAGGAGGGCTTGATTGAAATCCACAAATTATCGAAAGGCAAGGCCCCCATCTTTTTTGGTTAAGTACTATCTTCTTTCAAGCAATTTAGTGTGTTTTTTTTGCGTCACCCGCGGAACTCTACCAAAAGCGAGCCATTAAGGTTTCTAGAGAATTACACGAAGATACCGATAGACAAAAATAAGACAAAACAAAGAGGAAAATCATATATTATCCATGTTTCCTTAGCATGTAAAAATTTAGAGAGATAAGATTAAGGAAGAGGATAAAGTTTCAAATAAAAACAATGACTAGGATTTTTCCAACTGTAATTAGAATATTAGGCATAGCTTTTAGAAGCTAACTTTTGGCTTCTTGAAAATCTCATTTTAAATATATTATCCAGGAGATACAATGAAAGCGAAGACATAACTCCAATGCTATTTATGCTAATGCTATAATTTAGCCTATAACACAAAAATCATTCTCTAGTGCAATGCTATTTGTTGTACCGAAAATAATATGTGCTATACTTAGTTTCAAGTATAGTATCAAGCATAAGTTAATGTTATAATTTTGAAAATATTAAAATTCTCATTTTCCAATACTCCATTAGTTACTTATACACATTAATTAATGCAGTTTTTTAATGCTCAACCAATTAAAAGTTAATTTATTTATTATTAATAATAAAAAAACAATTGAAATAATATTGCGCATCGAAGTGAAAATTTAAATTTAGTGCCAAACTCTTCATTTTGCTATTTTTTGTGTCAAATATAAACATTTATAATAATATTGATATGGTATTGGATATGATTTAAGGCTTTGAGACCATATTTGGTGCATGGGATAAGATTGGAATAGGGATTATTTATCCTATTCTCATATTTAGTACTAGCTTGAGATTTAGATAAATAATGTAATACCCATGATTAGAATGCCCTAGAATTGCTAAGTGTTACTTATTATTAATTGCATTTAATAGTATTTAATATTTGTGCCTAACTTGATTCTATGCAGTAATAATGTCAAACAGTACTCGATCGACGTATACGTATCCTGATTTAAAATTATAACATAAAGTTTACATTTATTATATGTTGAGAATTTTTATTTGTCATTTTATATTTTGGTATGAGTGCACTATGAATATAATTGTCTTACATGCCTACTTATATTTTTGTAGATTCTTAAAATGATAAAAATGTGTAATTAGTATAATCTAATATATTTATTTAAATTTATTTAAATAAGTAATTGTTGTTATTAATATTATTAATATTTAATTGACACAATATGGTATTTAATTATAAGATATATACAATTTAAGTGTCATGTAAAAAACAAAATCATTTATACCATTGTTTTATTTTTGAATTTCATATAACATATAAATATATATATATATATTAATATTTAAATAAAAATTAGATTTATATATATATATATTAATTAAACTAAATATATATATAAAAAAAAAACATAAACAAGGGCTGCCGTGAAGAAGTCATTTATATGACTTATAAAAAATAATAATAAAAAAATAAAAATAAAAGGGAAACAAATAGTTTAATTAATAGGGTTTCAATTATATATATATTGTTAATAATGTTTATATTTCTATTCTTCTCTAAACCCTAGATACGTCCATCTCTTTCTCATCTCTCTAAAAACATAGAAAGAAATTCTCTAAGCATCATCTTTTGTTTATTTATCTATCTTTAAATTTTTAATCTCCAAAAAAAATCTAAGTCCAAGAATCACATGACTTTTTTGTGAGTTTTATTTGATTATGCAAATAAAATCTCTACACATGTTTCTTCCAATTGTTTATTTATTTATTTATATAAGTATGATAATGAGTCGTAATTGACTGTATTTATGTGATTAAATATAATTTTTTTGATTATTTTGTGACTTTAATATTCTTTAGCATAAACATGTCACTGTTTTATTTTCTCATAAACCTAATCTCTGTGTTCTATGAATTTTTATAAATAGCTCAAAATTTATTTTTTTACTCTTTTTTTTCGTAGATCTTTTTAGAGATGTCTAGTCTAGTTTCAAATATTTTCAGAACTAATAGTATTTTGATTAAATAATAATGAATTTTTGAATACACATTATCAGTGTGCTAAAAATCTGTCAATAAACACTTTTCTGAAATTCTAGATTTTTTATTATTTATATAGAGATCTCCATGATCTAATATTTATAGAGTATATTTTTGGATGTGTTATATGATTATGTCAAAATTTATAGGTAGTGTTTCTTAATGGATTACTGTTCATGACTTTCTAAATTTTATATATACTGTTCTGATATGGTGTTGATAGTTTTATAAGAAAATGGTTATAAATTATGAATAATCAGTTAACATCAGTTTTTGAGCCAATAAAAATTTTTAATTTTGTTTCTATATGTCTAATATGTCTCTAAAAAGTTTCAGTATTAAAATATTTTTGTAGTAAGAGAAATAAATCATTTTGTTCCTATTAGTCAGAAAACAAACAAAATTGACAGATTATGTATTTAAATTCTAAAAATATATAAATATTATTTTCAAGTGTATTTTGTGATTTATTTTAATTTTTTACGGTAAAATATTATGTTAAGAATGTTTTTGTGAAATTTTACATCAAATTGATTGGTGAGTAATGAAATATAATTTTTAAATGAATTGCTGTTAGTTTTGATTATTGTTTTTATACTAATTTTTAGAGTTCAAAATTACAAGCATATTCTATGAAATTATTTATGGGATTACTGTATGAGATGGTAATTATATTCTATATTTTATGTTTTCAATTTTATACATAAATTATGTTAATCTTAAGTGCATCAAAGATAAAATAGTTTTTCAATAAATTTCATTGAAATAAGAAAAATGAATTAAGCGAATTCGCACTTATAATACCAATAATGCAAGTGGGGCACGTAAGTCGTAAGTATTCAGAAGTTATTCTCACTTTTTTTGACTTTGATTTTACTTAGACTTAAAGGTAAGTAAACTATACTTAGCTCTACTAATTGTTTATATGTTTTACAATGTATAATTATATATTATATGTATTTTACGTGGAAATTGATGACATATAACATATTATTTTATGCGAAGTATGGTCATCTATATGTATGACATTATTTTATAAAATGGTATATTTCAAAAGAATAAAATTTTACGATAGAATAATTTTTCTAAAAGTTTAATTAAAGATTTTGAAAAGCAAGATTTTAAAGAAATATTTTTATCTAATCCCACGTACCAAAAGACCTTTATTTTTCTTCTTCTACTATTGTATAAAAATAGAAATAAAGTTATCTAAACAACTAAGCAGGGTAATTGATGTCACATATCACTATTATATGTATGTAATTGATGTCACATATCACTATTATATGTATAGATGAACACTTGAAATAAATACCATCTGAAAAATTTTTAAGGGTCAATTACATTTTTGTTCTTTGTATTTTGTCTGTTTGTTTAATTTATATTTTGTGTTTTAGTTATTATCAATATTGACATTTAGATTTGATATAACTTGTCTCAACTCTGACACTTATATTTGTGGAATTGAATGAATGGAGCTAGCGGTGGTGGAGGAGGTGTTGGCCACATAAGATCGTCATAAATGTGATCTTTCATGAACGGTGGTAATGTGATGATTTAGATCTTAAAGGATGAAGATTCACAAGTATTGTCTTGTGATTCTTCCTCCTCGGTCCATTTTTAATTCTCCTTCTCACTTGAGTCCTCATCATCAAATAAACCTAAGGTCCTTTCACTTGTGCTCGGCTCCTCATGGTAGCTTTCATCATTATTTATGATATGTACATTAATCATAGCTACCACCCTTGTCATGGCCTTATGGGAGTTATATAAAAACTCAAATTATGAATTACGAATGGTCTCTGTTCTGTCCCACTCCTGATGACAAAGTCTTGTCTCTTTCAAAAATTGTGCAAAAAGATATTCAAGGTCTGGAGAAAGCTCCTCTTAGTGAAGTGGAGTATCACACCATGGCACCGAAATGTTAGAATTATCTGCCAAACTGAGGTAGCTTGGAAGATAATTCCAACTCTGATAGTCGAAGTCGATCATTTCTTCCAAAAACTAATAAGCTTCATCAATGGATACTTGGTAGATAGAGGTGGTACCATTTCCTCTTTCCACCCACATTATTGTTTCGAGTCGAAGATTATTCAGAAAATTTTGTATTTGATACTCTGGAGATAAACCATGAGCATAGTGTGAGCAACTCCTTGTATCTCTACCATGCACAATTAAATAGCTCTGAATCTCATTAAGCAAACCACAAGAGGACTTGCTGATCTAACATCTCTAAGTATCTTACAAAACAAACATTTAAAAATAAATATTAAAAGTGAAAATAAATACCTAGATTAAAATTAAGTAACTTCCAATATCAACCACGATCTAAAATACCAATTCTCCAACAATGACGCCAAAAACTTATGATGCTTAATACATATACATAAAATAATCGTAGTTGTATGGGTCGTAATCAAGTAATAAAATAATAAGTTTAGAGTTGTCGATTATATGAGAAATTGGGTATTAAATTATCGTTAATTATCAGAATTATTATAACTTAACTTTATTTAGGCAACTAAACTAAATGAGTTTATATTTAAATAAATAAATCTAAATATAAATATAAATATAAATACATAAATAAAATAGGGATACTCTATGCATAAATATACTAGGAAATTGAATTCACTTAACTATTAACCATATCTTTTGATCACTAATTGCATTCTAATAAATTATTCCTCATTTATAAGCTAAGAACCCAAAGATATTTCTACTCATTCTCTCGAATGCCGAGTAAAATTATTCCTAAATTCTAGTTCTAATATCTATATTCCGAACGTAGAAATTAAAAATTCATAATATTCAATAGTGCTTTGATCATGGCTTCAAAGGAATTATATGTTCTCTCAAACTCTACAAGTCCTAAGTTATACTATCCTATTATTATTCCTAAAATTCTCTTTCTCAAGTGCCAAATTCTAAAAACCAAATTATCCAACTAGTAGTAGCTAATTGGTCGAGAATCATTAAACATGGAATAATATAAAATAAAATTCAAGAAAAACATCAAAGAATGTATTGGAAATCAAGACATAGAATCAAAAGAATTATAAGTTCTCTCAAACTGTATAAGTCATAAGGTATACTATCCTATCGTTGTTTCTAAAATTCTCTTTCTCAAGTACCAAATTCTAAAAACCAAGTCATCCAACTAGTAGCTGATTAGTTGAAAAACATTAAGCATAGAATAATATAAATAAATTCAAGAACAACATTAAAGAATATATTGGAAATCAAGACATAGAATAAAATTTTAAGCTACAACATTCCTTAAGCATATGACAATTAATTCAACATAGAAGAATCCAATATTAATCTCAATAAGAATTTCATATATCCAAATATATTCAAAAATCAAGCATAATACAAAAATTCAAATAAGATTAGGGTAAGAAAGAGGATGAAAAAAACTTCTTTGTAAAAGTAGAACTTCAAGCTTCAATCTTTTCAAGCTACTCTCTCAAGCATCTTCTCCAAGAATTTTAGCTCATAGCTCCTTCCTCTCTTGGATTTTTGAGCTTCCTTTATTATGTTTTCTCTTCTACTCTTTACACTTGAAATGGAGGCTTAGGAATGTATTTAAAGGAATTCAAGATGATCAAAGTTGGGTAAAATGTCAACCATTCGATCAGATGACATCAATAATCCAAATTGAATCTAAAAACTTGCTAAAAACATGCTTTAGGACATTGAGTACCACCACGGCACTCCCTAGCAAGCGCCACGGTACTCGAGCCTTTGGAAGTTTGATTTCCAGGCAGTGCTAGAATATTATTATTACAATGTTACGGCGCTCCTGGCTTTGGAACTCACTACAACAGCTTTTCTTCTTGGAGGTGCCGTTTCTTTGTTTTGGCTCAGTTTTGTTTGATTTTCATTGCGTTGTATTTGTATTGAACTCAACTTTCATTTAAAAGGGTTGAAATATCCATATTTAGCACCAGTTTATCTTAATTCTCATTTATTCATAAAAACTATAAAAATAAAGTAAAAACATATCAAATCAACATAAATGCTTGAGAATTAACAATTATTTAAGCTAAATGATACTTGATTTGTAAGTAAATTAATCATTCATCATTTATATATTGTATTTTAGTTATTATCAATATTGAACTTCATATTTAAAATTCTAACAAATTTATACTATTTATGGGTTAACTCCATTTTTTGCCATTATTTTTACTAAAATACCCTTTAAAGTTCAAATATACATATTCTAAAAGAAGTACAAACTTAGTGCTTAACTAAAATTGATAAATATGTTTATAAATAATATTTAATATTTATATGTATTTTTTTAAAAAATCAGTTTTTAATATATTTTATTTTATGTTTTTTTTTTTAAAATTAGTTTTAAATTTAATTTAAGTATTAAAATATATATCATTAAAGTTTATAAGGGTATTTTTGTAAACTTAGTTGTCGAAACTGATTTTTGACCCAAAAATGGTATAAATTAGTTACACATTTCAAATCTGAAAGTCAATATTGATAATAATCAAAATACATGATATAAACTAAACAAACAGACAAAATGCAGGGTATAAAAATATATAAATCCTAAATTAAATTCAAAACTAATTAAAATTAATAATTAAAAACAAATGTTAAAGATAATTTTAAAAAAAAAAATCAAAACCCTGTAAATATTAAATAAATATATTTATCAATTTAAGAAATATATGTATTTAAACTAAAAAAAAGTATTTTGGTAAATATCTTGGTCAAATTAGTGTTTGACCTAAAAAAGATATAAATTTATTATAAATTTTAAATTCAAACAATAATTTTGATAATAATCAAAATAAAAGATACAAAATAATGAAAGACATAAAAATATAATTATCTCAATTTTTTAACAGTAAATGAGATTACACACCGATCCCTTGCTAATCTACACAACTCAAAAATGTAATATATATTTGTAACCGTGTGTCATGTGTGTCTATATAAATGTGTATAGGCAGCTATTTAGTGGAGGGTGTGTAAAGAATATAGATTATTGGCTTTGCGTAAATTGGGGCAAGAGGAATTGGAAAAAAAAAAAAAAAAAACATTTGTTTGAATTTGAAACAAGGTATTTTTCAAATCCCAGTCGGCCAGTTCCTTTTGACCACGTTATATGAAAGGACCAAAATCATTTGAACATAATTGGGAGGCAAAGTATTTAGTTCGTCCAATTTCAAATGTGAGGAACTAAAGTCAAATAGAGGATAGAACATCTCACCCGAATTAATAAAATGGTGGACGTTTTTTTAATTTGATTGGACATAAATGATTGAAAACATGGTTACACATATTACTGTAAACATATCTATATACCAATCTTGGGGAGTAGGTTAAGTAATCCTTTGGATCTACCATATATATATATATATTGTATATAATTACATTGGCCCGCAATACCAGATCTTCTAGTACGTCACAAAGAAAAATAAAAAATAAACTCCACCTGTTTTTTTTTAAAAAAAAAAAAAAGAAAAAGAAAATCAACCAACCCCATCCCACCCTATTTTCTTTTCTTTTTTTTTTTTCCCCCTCGGAAAAATCCCAACTTCGCCCAAGCTAGCATTCACTGTATTAAAAACTAAGTCCAACTTACAGTTGTTGGATAAATTCAAATCGGTTCAAAGTCGATACTCAGAAAGCTACCCCTTAAAAAAAAAAGTACAATTCCAACTGGAGTAATAAGAAGACCAACTAATCATAACCGCTCATTCTTTGGAGTCATCTAAACCCAACCAGATGCCGCCAAGTGGCATGTGTTGTAATTTGCCATACTATCATAAGGTGGAGTACTCTTATTAATTATTATCATACCATGCTGAAGAACTCTTCAGTCTTCGCAACTCCCTTATTTAATTTCTAAAGACAGTTTACATATAATTTTTACTCTTATGTTCACAGTTATAATTATGAAAATGCCGTACCACATATTAAAAGTTATTTTCTCCCAATCTCCCACTCATTGATTTCCAGTATCTTAACATCCAAAAAAGAACCCTTGGCTTCTTTTTGTTATATTCTCTCCCTCAGTTATGATACCCAAAAAAAAAAAAAAAAACCTACAAAGAAACCATTAAAGGGACCCGCAAAAGAACATAAAGGAAAAAATGTGTCGATCACAAAAGTCCATAATGAGAAAATGGAGATTAATATTTGGCAGAAAGAAGTTGAATTGATGTCTTTTTAGCTCTTGCCAATTTTACTTTGGTCATTCTCATGGATTTTTTTTTTCCAAAAAAAAAAGGAAAAAAAGAGGTAAGTTCTTGCAAGTTGCACCGCACACAAAACGGCCCATGATTTGGTTGCTTATGATCTTTCAACCAATTTTATGTTTTTCCATCCCTCCCCCCTCCTCGGATATGAAGAGTATGATTTTTAATTGAAATAAATAAGTGTGCACCAGGCTACCAGCTATGGTAAAACTCATGAATAGAGTCTCTTATTCAATTACCCCAAAAGTTCCTTACGGTAAAAATAAATAAAAATCTCAATCCACAGACGGTGCATTGTGATCACTGATTAGTGATCTTTGTTTGTAGTAGTGCACTCTTAATCTCAAACTCTAAAATAGACCCTAACTATGTACCTTAAAATTGTATAATTTCCTTTTCTCAAATCAGTACTCATGCGGCACGTAAAAATTTACAAGCACAACCGCGCATTATTACTTTGTTAGTTACCATATTTTTACAATATATCTCATTGGACGAGTTACATGTCAGTCTTGGTCCAAACCTGCCTCTTTGACTTGATAATTACCAGTGTGTGTAAGTAACCATTGTCCAATGGACCTCTTTCTTCTCTTCTCTCCAATTGATTCTCCATGCCTGTTCTTAAATTATGGTAATCTAAAACATTTTAATGGAAGCTTTAATATTATTAAATGGAATAAGGAGGATGGAGCAAAAAGTAAGTGACCACTCTGGAATTCATGATGGGACCGTTAGATGCCGAGGGCCCAAGAATTCTCTCTCAAATAAGCACGCTTTTGCATGCTGAAAAATTAAAATAAAATAAATTAAATAATAAAGCAAAGTCATGAAAGTTCAAATTTCCCAAAACCAACCTTGATTGTTTTCACATCTACACATACATCCCTTTCTTTGTTTCAAACGACAAAGAGAGCTGTAAAACAATATTAACACACACGCCAGTACGACTTTAAGCGCCACAACTCACCTTCTCCCTTTTGGCAGTTATGGCTTTTGCCGCTCACCATTACCAGCACTACCACTACTACTTCTACTACAACCACCATCAACAACTCTTCCTTCCTCTTCCTCTTCCTCTTCCTCACCCCTCACTACCACCACCTTTACCAACTCACTCCCTTTTCTCTTTTGACTCACCCAACTCGCCCAAGTAAAAGAAAAAAGTTCAATAATATTATTACATTTGGGCTTTCTTCTTGTTTGTTTTTGTTTTTCATATGGGTTATCTCTCCTGTAATGGGGAGTCGGCCATAGCCACTTGCAATAGCTACAACTGGCCCGAACTCAAGAGCAAGGCCATTAAGACACGCAGAAAACAACCCAATAAGCGGCTGAACGTCAGAGAGTTCCTCTACGAAGAGCTTGCCGCCGCCACCAATGGCTTCTCCGCCGAGAGCTTTTTAGGTAAAGGCAGCCACGGAAGCGTCTACAGAGCCGTTCTCGACGACGGGAAGCTCGTCGCCGCCGTCAAGAAGACCAAACTATCCTCAAACTCCGCGTCGAGTTTTCACCACCACAGCGCCGCTGCCGCCGGAAACTGCACCACTCCGGCGGAGAACGAGATCGAGATACTCTCCCGCGTTCAGCATCCGAGGCTTGTGAATCTACTAGGGTTTTGTACGGACGACAAGGAGAAGAAGTTGATCGTCGTCGAGTACATGCCCAACGGCTCGCTATACGACCTGCTCCACTCCGCGTCGAGGCCACCCGGGTGGACCCGGCGGGTCCGGTTCGGGTTGCAGGTGGCGAAGGCTGTATACGCTCTGCACGCGTCGAATCCGCCGGTGATCCACCGGGACATAAAGTCCTCCAACGTTCTGATCGACCAGGACCGGAACGCCCGGCTGGGCGACTTCGGCCTCGCCCTGAGGGGGCACGTGGAGGACGTTCGCATGAAGTGCACGCCCCCGGCGGGGACGTTGGGGTACCTCGACCCGGGCTACCTCGCTCCGGAGGATCTAACGGCCAAGAGCGACGTATTCAGCTTCGGGATCCTCCTACTCGAGATTATCAGCGGCCGAAACGCGATCGACGTGAACTACAGCCCGCCCTCGATCGTCAACTGGGCCGTCCCCGCCGTGAAGCGCGGGGACTACGCCGAAATATGCGACCGGAGAATCGGACCCCCGGCGGACCCCGCTGTGATCCGCCACCTAGCGGTGCTCGCCGCCAGGTGCGTGAGGTCAACGGCGGAGAAGCGACCGTCGATGGCCGAGGTGGTCGAGGGACTCAAGGTCGTGAGAAGGAGAGCCCACGCGCCGCCCATATGGAATAATTTCAGGCAGCGCGTGAGGTGCGTGGAGAACGAGGAGGCGTTGCTCTGCCACCGTGAGATTTATGACGGGATCGAAGTGGACCTAGTGAAGATTCCGTCAACTGCGGCAGTGACGGTGACGCCGCAAGGCGTGAGCCGGAGGAATAGGAAAGTATCGAGTGTTTCGGGCTCGGGGTGGAAGAGTAGAAGTACTAGTGATTCTAGTAAAAGTTGTAGTAGTGATAAAGGTGAACGAGTGGTGAGGTCAAAGTCAATCGGGTCGGTCAACGAGATTAAAGTGGGGCCCGAATGCGAGTCAAACATTCGTGATAGCAATACCGTTGCGGCGGCGGTGTGCGGCGGATCGAGGAGGTCAGGGGTGGCGGTGAAGATGGCGCCGGCGGTGGTGCGGCTGAGCAAGTCGAGGTCGCTTGGAGTTTCGCGCAGTCAGCAGGTGGTGTTGCAGAGGTTTGTATTCGAGTTTGAGAGGGACCCACGCCCGGGCCCACCCCAAGGTCCAGGCCCAGCTCGTTCAGCCGACGAATTTGATATGTCCAAATTGGCTCACGGTTTAGATGATGAGAAATCTGATAAGAAATTGCTGGAGAAACCACCTGTTACTGGTGCCGTAAATTAATTAATTAATAATAATTTAAAAGGTGAAATGCCTAAAGAAGAAGTGGGAGACTTCAAGCGAATTAGGCAAATGTAAAATTTTTGATTGATTAATTGATTGGGAATATCGAAATAATGAAGATGGGTCGTGAACATCAAGTGGTATGCTTTTTTGACCCGTTTTTCAGTTTGCTTCCTTGTTTGACTAGAATGGCTTGTGCTAGACAGCCGTACTACAAGAGCTCGATAACATGTTATTGTAGAGGGTAGAATTTTTATTTCTTTTTGTGTAAAAAAAAAATCACAATCTGAATTAAAAAAAAATTTGTGAAAAAGATATTCACTTGATTACTTTGCTTTAATTTTCTCTAAATCATTTTTCTTTTGTTTATGTTTTTTTTTTTTTTTTTTATCAGTATATGCGTGATGGAAAGCATCAAAATGGAAAACGATAAAGGAAATATATAGTATGTTGTAAAATGACTAGAGAAGTCTGATTGAAAAAGAAAAAAGAAAAAAGAAAAAAGAAAAAAACATTAGAGAGAAGCAAATATTGGATGATCACCTAACATGGAAGTCAAGTAAGGATTCTACGCTTTAATGTCACGCAGATGAAAAATGGTGCCACCATATAACGAACGGGGGCCTATATCCATCATATTAATTACTGCACAAGATTTTATATCCAGTATGTGGCTACTATTAGCCACTTGTCTTTTAACAAAAATGGTTGATGCCCCACTATGCTAGGGTCACTTCACTACTCTCTACTGAGTTCCTAGACTCTTTAATGCCGTCACAACATATATTAGCAGACAATCGATGTGATTGTTTCGTCCGCGGCTGGTTATACCCTGCCAGAAAAAAAAAAAAAAAAGGGGGGGGGGGGCCAAATTAAAAATCAATTTTGATAAGATGATTATGACCATGTGATTTTTTTGCTTATATAAAATAAACTAATTATTAAAAACATAAAAATTTATGAAATAAAATTTTAATTAGAAGATGAAGATGAAATTTCTGCAATAGAGGAAGACCACTCTTCATTTCTAAAACAAGTCTAGCTAAATCTTGTGAATTTTACTTGCAAGATAAGCAAAATACATTTAATATTACTTGACCAAACACTAAATAAGCCAATATACTTTGATTTTTTCAGAATACCATAAAGTCCATAAGATTGCTATTTTGATAAGATGTCTGTGATAGATTTTTTTCGCAGAGATTAATATTTGTCGGCACTGATACTTCTAGATTTAGAATTCATAAATTTTGCAAATCTCGAAGAAATCCACTTAACAATATTAGAAGCCACTAGACCTCTACGTATATAAAATCAAGTGAGACAAAATAATAATTATATATAAATTTACATTATCATTCAAAATAAAGAGTTATTAAATAAAAATAAAAAGAAAAGAAAATTCCACAAAAGAGATCCTAAGAAATGATCTTTGGTATAGTAGTATTATGAGAGGTGAATAATGAGGAGATTGCACGGTTTTATTTTTATGCTATTTTTAAATTCTTCATACTGTAATTACCTAATTATATGGTGGCGACTTGACGGTTTTTTAGTTGGTGATCGGGCGGTATGGTACAATTTTTGAGTAATTATATTATTTTAAGACCTAAAATTAAGTAATTATTTTTCTATAAAAAAATTGTAATTCACATCGTAACATAAACTCAATTTTAATCAGATAAAATGTTAACCATACTAATTCATCAAATAACAAAAATTTGATACCTATCAACGTTTCACAATCCTTCAAAAAATATTATTTTACACAAAATTATAATATTAATTATTTATAACAAAGTTTCATGATCATATCTTACAATAAAATCCAATAAATAATAGAGGTCATAGTTAAATCTTCGTAATATATTCCATAAAAATTTCAAAAATAAGTTTGTAAAATTAAAACACTAAACAAATTATAATTGGATAATATCAAAATTAGTCTTTTTTTTTTTTTTAATGTGTTTAAGTTTAGGTGGGCAATACAATTTGAAACGGTTCCGAAAAGATGAAAACCACAGCTAATTGTTCAAATTTATTGCAGTTTCCGTTGTGGACAGTTTTTTGCACGCAGAATTGACAGATTTTGAGTAAATTAGTTTTTTTTCGTTCGTGCATGCTAATAATCATAAAACTACGACATGTTATGGTTATTAGTTTACGTTTTACCCGTCGCCACGTATATAAGCCTTTGTGAAATATCACACCCCATAGTAAATTAATTACTTATCAGTACGCGGTTCAATATGAATTACACTCGAATTCGTGACTACGTTAGCTCACTCACTCGAATTCGTGGCTAAGTTAGCTCAAGTGTCAAGAAGTATTAATATTTATAATCATGGTTCTAAGTTTAAATTATATTAGATTAGGCATAAAGTGAAGATAGAATAATAGTAGATATTTTACATTAATTTATAATAAATAGAAGTTATTAAAACTTCATTTTTTCAAAAAAGAAAAATGGTTGCAATCACGTTTTTTTTTTTTTCTTGCTCCGACGAAAACATTAAACGCAATGACATGTCGTGGATTCTTTTGTCGGTTGTGCTGAATACTATTTATCACACCCCATAGTAAATTAATGTTTATTCTTGGTTGCTTCCGATCGAACATAGAGATCTAGAAATATTCGAGTATTCGACCCTTGCCTGCCATATTAGTGTGGAAGTTACTCTTCGGTCTTCCCTGTGCATATATAATAAGCCTAAAACTGAATAAGAAGATTTAGGGCTACGTTTATTTTCCGAATAGCATAAATGGGCTGATATTATCTAATTTTTATCTGGGCTTCTTACAAAATTCCACGAACGAAAAACCGAATGAGCTAAATTTTTTGAAAATTTCGGATTTATTTTTTTTAAAAAATCACTTTTTAAAATTTTTAAAAAACTTTGAAATAATATTTAGAAAAATACCATTTTTTCTTTAAATTGATATTTTTCAATAGTACTCAAAATAAATAGTTAGGTTACTGGGTAATCAATCTAGTTATTTGAATACCAATTACCAGTTACCGTATCTCATCAATTAATAAAAGTAGTATTTTTCTAAATACTTTGAAAATGGTACTTTTTATAATTAAAATGTGAGATTTTTGAAGGAATTTAAAAATCTGGGGTTTTTCAATTTTTCGGAAAAGTTACCATATGAAATCAAATTTTGTCTTTTTATTTTAATGCTAAAATTAGGCCTTGTATGGCATTTTTAGAAAAAAAAAAATTAGAAAAATACGGTGGTCTATGTTTTTTTAGATCCAGTATAGTTTTTATTTTAAAAATACCATTTTTAAAAGATATTCAGAAAAATGTAATTTTTTAAAATAATAACTAGTAACCAAAAGTATTTATAACTTATAATTGGTAACCAATTTTTAGAAACTGATAACTAATAACCATTTTAAAAAAAGTATTTTTTTTAAAACATTTTAAAAACTGATATTTTATAATAAAAACTATACGGGAATTGGATTAAAAAACATTGACATCCTTATTTGTGTACTTTTTTTTTGGTTTTTATACATAAATGTGTTAGAAACCCTATTTTAATTAGCAGGTTATAAAATTTTCAAGGAACTTTCATGTAATTTCATGACAAATGATTTCACTAATTGATTAGTTTTCACCTTTAGTGATCTAATTTCTTACTTTTACAAATGTTATATGCATGTGAATATTGTCAAGTTATTCTTACATGGGACATTTTCCATTCGTTTCTCTTATTGAAAAAAACTCAAATAAATGAATAGATATAAATATAATTCCGATCATCTTAATAGTGGCATTTACCCATTAATTTTCCCTTATTAAAGGTACATTAAATATTGGGCTTATTACAAAACTCCAGGCCCAAAGTACAATAAATTGAAAAATCTGACATGCACAGTTTTTTGAAAATCCCGAATTGAATTAAAAAATTATCACTTTTTAAATTTGTTTTAAGGAAAAAACAATTTTAATAAATATTTAGAAAAATACTACTTTTCCTTTAAAATTGGCATTTTTCAATAGTATGTGAGGTAACCAATTAGGTTACTTATGGTAACTAATCGAGTTACCTGAGCTAATTAGTCAAATTACCTCAGATAACTTGATTGATTACTTCAAGTATCTTATCAATTAATAAAAAGTGGTATTTTTATAAATATGTTATAAAAGTGGTATTGTCCTAAATACGTTTAAAAGTGAAATTTTTCTATTTATAATCCAGGATATTTCAAACAATTCTAGGATCCGGGATTTCTCAATTT
>JXTB01000104.1:220008-255120 GCA_002914805.1 Parasponia andersonii | reverse complement strand
CTAAAATATTTATCTCGGAGTCGTGCATATTTCTTCATCTTACATAGTGCCTAAAGTCCAACTTGCCATGACGTAATTTATAAATATTGTCTTTTGGGGGGGTTGAAATAATTCTATTACAGAAATCTTAAATTCAAGTAGCTAAGGTAAGAGTATTCCTCTGTCTTTTCAATCATCACTACATTTAATTTATTTTATTTATTATTTTTTATTAAAAAAACGGACTTTAAATACGAAATATCGTGAAAATTTTGACAATATTCAGGAACTTTTGGAATCCATATGGTTTTAACCATGTTTTCTTTTTTCAGAAACACAACAGAGCAACAATTCTTATCTTCCACAAAATTGAACCTACATATTCTTTATTGCTGGTTTTACTCGTATTTCTTCAAAAGAGACCAGATGCATCACACTAGGAGCACATTTACTAATCAGTAATGAAAGAAACCGAAATTTAAAAAAAAAAAAAAAAAAAAGGAAAACGAGATGGGTTTAAAGAGGAGTAAAAATGAATTAAAAGTTGAATGATTTTTTTTAAACTTTAACTAATTATGTGAATAATTTCCCAAAATAAATTATCTCAAATAAATATGTAAACACATAAATGAAAAGAAAAGAGAATCACTTTTTTAATTCTCTTTCCTTTTTAGGTCTATTAGGAATTAATAAATATATCCTAGATTCTAGATTAATTACTAGTAATATCATTTTTTCATTATTATTTAATATTTTTGGCTTTGCAATGAAGTAAAACATGGGAAGGGGCACAACCTCCATTTCCTTTACACTTATTATGATTATAAATTAGACTAACCAAAATACTGGCGCCACATACTAGTACTACTCACGCAGATGGCAGGCTTGAAGGTCAGTACACAGTACCAGCTTTTTACCTCAAGTGCGCATTAAATTGGCCCCAAATTCCACTTGAATTTTGACAATTTCCTAAATCTAAATTTCATGGTAGATTGATTGGCTGGCAGAAACTTAATCCTTCACCTACTTCTCATTTGAACTGAATTTTTTTTAACTTAAGAGGGCAACAACCTCGAAATCCTGTAAAAAATTGTCGTTATGATTAGATTGGGCTTATTGGAAATGACAATCAATATTGGTAGTTAGGCTATTCACTTCATAGAGAGAGCAATATGGGTTCAATAATGAGGTTCACGACAACCATTTAAACCAGGAGAATCACTACAAAAAGAACGAAAATTTTGTAAAATCCATATGCATGTTTTAAATTTTTGGACCAACACAACATCTAATATTTCACCCACCAGGAGACTTGAGTTTAGAAAATAGCTTGGTGACTTTGATAGTAATATTATTGGTGACTATATGGCACAATTAGTATGAATGTGTCAATCACTTATCTAAATACAGAAAAAAAAAAAAAAAAGAATTTTTAATTAGTTGCCAAAATGACCATTTTGGATCTAATTTTCTTTTTAAGCAAATAGGTAGGAAAACTGGCAGAGAAGCCTAACTCGAATTGAAGACAAATTGAATCACTAATAGTTGGACCGTGAAATTCAACCACGCCACCGCCACCACTGCCGCCGCAACTCCTTCTCTCATTGCCCTTCGCAGGAAAGGCTGAAAATTTGCTTTAGGAGAGGCAGGGAAGTTAGGCCAGCAGCGGAAAGCAGGCTGGCGGAAAAAATGAGCCAATCTGGACAATAAGCTTAATATCGTTGACATTTAAATGACAACTCTTACAAACGACAATGATAAAAGAAAGAGAAAACAAAGAGACAAATGATAATATTCTCTCATAAACGACAATAAATGTATAAAGGACTCTTAGTCCCATTTGATTCCGGTGGTGTAATGGTAATGAATCGGAAAATGAATAGTAATATAATTATGGGGAGATTCTAATGAACGAGGGGTAAAATCCCTCTTACCCATAAGAGCTTAGACCGTAGGATCAAAATGAATGGTAATTAAACAAATGTGTATAGGAACAAATTGATACATATAATGTATTGAAGAAAACCTAAATGTAAAAAGATAATATTTCTTCGTTTTTTATCATCTGTAACTCCTCTATCGTTTGCGAATTCCAATTTTTAGATGTTATTTCTTTGAAAGAAATGATATTAGAACAAGTCTTAAGATTTACAACAGCAACAGAATATGTTATCTAATATTTAGATAAGGATTAAAAACTTAGCATATTGCTTTGATCACTATGCGGCAAAAAAAAATTTAATCTACAAACAGTAGACTTCATCAAAAAAGACCAAGCGGTCAAAGATAAAACAGAAAAATAAAAAACCGAATATCACGTATCAAAAAGAAGACCAGACACCATAAATAAAATACATCAAGGCTAGGTCCTTTCTAAAGATGGGTCTTTTTACAAATTTCATATTTCTTCCTTTACAATTTGAAAATTCATATTTTGTTTTTCTTTTGAATATAATTGATGATGCTTATACGCATTTTTATAAATCTCATCTTATATCTAATATCTAGTATTTCAATCCTTATCTCTATCGTTCAAAAATTCACACATTTAATTTTAATTACTTTGAAAAAGAAAAAATATCTTGTAATGGTGCAAAATTGCAGGTACATAGAAGAATAATAATTGCTATTGATTTAATTTGCTTTCATATTCAAATTATTTCTTTTTTCCTGCAACATTGAATATTTCTTTTTTCCTGTAACAATGGTGGTTGCTCCTCCTAAAAAGTTGAGTTTATAAGAGGAAAAAAAATAGTTTAACTATGAAAGGGATATAATATCAAGTGTGGTAAAGTCTAAAACAAATATTGTGGTCCTTATTTCTTGATCAATAAAAACGGTAATTGAATAGATATTATTATATTTGGTTATCTGTGAAAAAAAAATAGAATTAGTTATATAATGATAAAAATACCTTTAAACTTAAAATGAATATTTTAATTATTTTAAATTACATTTAGAATTAAATTATTTTATTAGTTAAATTACTATTTTGCATTTAACATTATTTTATTTTATTAATTAAATTAATATTTTAATAAATTATTTTATAATTAGTATTATTTTATATTATTAAATTATTTTATTAAATTTTTTATTAATTAAATACTTTAATTAAATGGTATTCTATTCCACCTTTTTCAACCTAAATAAAATTTTAACATATTTTTTTTCAATGAAAAGACTTTTCCTATTTGAACTTTCTAGCCAAACAAGTGAGTTATTTTTAAATTTTTTTCATTCCATTATTTTCCATTATCCGACCAAACGGAGCCTTACTTCAAACCTTTTTATAAAGAAAAGGTACGTCCTCTGCGCTTGACCAATGCCAGTTAGATTTGTCTAGTTATTACATGCTCCAACCGGTTTACAAATTGGTCTTTTTCGTTTTTTTGGCAGATAGATAAGGCACAGTAATTATTGACGAAGGTTTTATCAACCATGAATTTGGAAAATTATAAGATATGCCTTGTGTGTGAAAAATGATAATAAAGCAAAGTAAATAAAGAGACAAGACTTTTATAATAGTTCAGTCCCAAAAAAGATGAACTTATGTCCACTATTCTTCACTATTTTCTAGAGAACTGCAAGAGTTTTCTAAGTGTCAAGGTGAGAGCAAAAAAGAGAATAACAGAGAGTGTATAATAAAGTGATTATGACATGACTATGAGATAAAAAATTATGAGACTGGACTCCTTTTATATAGGTGAGAGTGGCTTTACATTTCCCAATTTTATGAATAGGAAACTACATAATAAAACACAATGTAATATTAAGATCAGGTGACTATATAATAATAGATAATTATCTCTTTCTTAATTAGCTAATTACCTTTTTTGAGGATTAGACAGATTAACTATTTGTGGAGGTCAAAAAATCATACAACAATAACCCCCCTAGCTTTTAATACGTTACTGACGTGTTGAAAGCTTTCTTCAATAAAATAATTGACCATATGTCATTATGATCAATAGTCCTTACTCAAGTCTTTAACTGAATTTATTATAAGTTCTCTTGATTCTCCATTGTCGATATCGACGATTGAGTTTATAGATGTAAAGCTGTGATCAAATAGCACCATCATACTCTTGTTGACATCTCTTTTTCGTAAATAAATGAGTTAATCTTTTGTGAATTTAATAAGGATTGAACTCTTAGTATATTGAAAAATATTGCTTCTCTAATGGCAAGAGCAAAAGTGAAATATGCGACTAAAAAGTAATCTCATTAATATTTCATGAAAACTTATAGAGAAGTAGGAAATGCTTAAGAATCATGTCGTTATCGATGCGACTGTTTACTAATAGAGCATTGAAAAGACTGCAAAGTCATTTAAAGAAGATCTTTTCTCAACTATAAATTTGTAATAATACTCGCATTGTAGAAGTATGCTTCTTATTCTGAAAGCCTTGATCTAGACATGACGGTTTTTCGTTGAAATCTTGAAGAAAGTCAATGAAGTCACCAAGAAACAAAACAAAGTATACTACACTGAAGAGATAGTTGATGACACCTACGTCGTTAAAGAGCAACTTATATTAGTTGAATTAGTGAATGACATAAACTCCTTTTATGCTTCTTAGTAGTTTAAAAGGATGTCATATTCGTCATATTTCGAATTTTCATACAAAATGTTAGAAAGTTAAAAAAATGCTGAAAGTAAATAAAGATGTAAAAACTACCTAACCCTTGGGTCGCATGTTGTTTGGCTGAGCTCGCACTTTTTTTAAGATGTTTTGCTTCATAAAATAAGAATCAAACTATTTCATAAGATAGATCCTTAGCTCGTTATTAAATTAAATGTGAATTATAAAAATCGTTAGGCTACCTCGCGTATTAACTTGAGGTTCTATATTTGAAAATCTTTCATATGGTATAAACCTGTAGGAATTGTTAGGTCATTCTAAAGATTTAGAATTCTATGTCCTATTGATAACTTAAAAATAAGTTAGATTGATCTTTACACTCTTGCAATTCGAATCCAATAATTTAAAACAGATTTTAAGTATAGGTTAGGTCACTTATGAAAAACAACGAGTGTGAGTGATGCAAACTCGAACATGTTTTTCAAAAACTCTATGTCAAAATAGAATGAATAGCAATATATTACATCGAACTATAGATATTTTGCTTAGTCACTTATTTATTCGAGGAGGGACATCACGCAATACGACATATTAAGGCATGAAGCGAGGAAAAAATCCTAAGATTTTTATGAATTTTAGAAATTCTGCGATCCAAAATTCCAACCCCTCTAATACGAACGTTTGCATAGTTCATTAGGAAGTGAGTAGGAGATTACATAATCTGATTTCACTACCTGCTGGGTTTTATGGTGTTTGAAGATGGCCACAAAACAATAAAAGACGAACCAATAGAATAAGATGTATCAAGATGATAAATTGAAGGAATAATGTCTTCACTGATCAATTCCAATGACGAATAATCCTCACAGTTTTATGGTGTTGCAATAACTGTCATAAAACTATAAGTAGACAACGCATAAAAATGAAGATAGATTACAAGAAAAAAATACATAAACAACGAATCAGCCCTCCTTCTAGCACTAATTATTGACGGAGGTTTTGTCAACAACGAATTTAGAAAATTACAAGATGTGGCTTGTGTGTGAAAAAAGGTTGATAAAATAAAGCAAATATAGAGACAATAATTTTATAGTGGTTCAGTTCCAAAAAAGATGAACTTACGTTCACTGTTCTTAACTATTTTCTGGAAAATTACAAGAGTTTCTCTAAGTCTCAAGATAAGAGCAAAAAGAGAATTACAGAAAGTGTATAGTGAAGTGATTGTGAGATGACTGCGAGATGAAAAATTATGAGACTTAACCCCCTTTATATAGGTGAGGGTGATCTTAGGTTTCCCAATTTTGTCAATAGAAACTACATAATAAAATATAATATAATACTGAGATTGAGTAACTATATAATAATGAGTAATTATCTTCTCCTTAATTAGTTAATTGTCTTTTTTAAAGATTAAACAGGTTAACTATTTGTAGTGGTTAAAATACCACGCAATAGTAATTTATAACGAAAAGGCTCAGGAGCAATATATGTTCACACTGCTCCGCGCATGTATAAGCCACTTTCACAATTTTATTTTATTTTCAACATGTGTATTCTTTTTCTTTTCTTTTTTTTTTTCTTTTGAGAAAACGATGTCTTATGGTTGTGGATATATATAACTGACAAATATATATTACATATACATAATTGACAAATATAACCTAAACCCATTTTTCCATAATTACAAATATTAGGGAAAAATTACAGTTATAGGAAGCAAAGTTAGCAAATAAATTATGATAGATGCCTTGAAAGATGGAAAATGCAATATAGTAATAATCTATATACACTTAATAACCTATATATTTCTCATCCCAATGCATAATCTCTTTGAAAATTACTGATAACAATATAAATTGGATAGTTATCCTCTTTAGAGACAAACTCAAATAAGTTAGATATTTTTCCAAACTCATATTTATATAGATATTGTTATAACTGTTTTTTATGTATGCTTATAAACATATCATATACACATATACTAGAGCTGTAAATTTGGGCCGGTTCAAATAGGCCAGCTTGCAACCCAGTAATACGGCCGAGGGTTGGGCCTAGGGGCAGTGCCATTGGTGTCGGCCCGTTGGGGTAAATTTTCTTTTAGAAAAATAATTTTTATAATAAAAAATAGCTTAAGGTCGGACCTGGCCTAACCCACCAAGGTTTAGCTGGTCCGGGCCTAGCAGGCCCTATGAATGGGCTGGGCCACTGTCTAACATATATTGATAACACGTGCATGACATTGTTGTGTTACTCATTCATCTCTATTGTTATTGGCTTTTTTTTTTTTGTAGCAAAATACATAAATAAATAAATATGTTTTTCTTTTTACTTTATTTTCTTCAATTATTGTTTTTTTTTAAGTTGTATTGCTGTGACCATTTATTTTTATTTCTATTTTTTTATAACACACGTGACCTATATTAATTTAGATTAGGTGATTTTCCAAGCCTATTTTAAGAAAACAAAACAAAACGATACTTTGACACCTTAATCCAAGTCAAAACGACAAATCATACTGCCTATACCTCAGTGCCAATTTCCGTGCCTTAATATAGGCAATGAATATGAGTCTGTTCTCCCATGTGCGCACTTTCATGCACCTAACGTAGCTTTTCTTTGTGCATTTCCTTGCGAGTCCCACTCCGAGTGAGTGGCTGATTACTATTTCTAACCCTTGGCCCAAATAGCTTTTGCAGAACTATCTCGCTATCCAAGTTAACGTCGCTCTTTTTCTTGATTTAATAAATCAGTTAAATTACTAGCATTTAGATTAACAAAGATTCAATTTCCTCTGTTAGATATGGATAGTGTATTCATATGCCAAAAATGCCCTGGCATACTGAAGAATTTTCCTAAGGAAAAAGGTACAAAATGATCTAGTATGGAATCTGAATGGTCTCCTACATTTCAATTCGGATATAATCTTTGGTTCCTGACAAACAGATCCCTGATAAACATGTCCTTGTATTAATGAAGCAAAGTTGTTGGGTCAACCACACACATATCGTTGCTCCCTTTAGCAGGTATAGTCCAAGTTCCAACACCAAACTGAACCCATCTCACTTTAACGTGGGCTTCAGTTCGACTGAATACTTTAATCATGTTCATTCTTTATAGCAAATAGGGGAATATAAAAACTAATTTGTTCAGTATTAAAACTTATAAACTCATACATAACGTGAATCCGATATATGACTAGCTAATGATTTTTTTTTTTTTTTTTGCCATTTAGCTATATATGTATAAGGGCACCATTTTAGTATGTATTTTTTAAACCTATATATAGATATCATTTTAACCAATTAAAATTGATTCTTTTATAATAAAAAATGACAGAGAAAAATAATATTAATGATGTACGTCTTTTCATGTATATCATTATATAGATAATGATTCAACGACTAAAAAAAAAATAATACTTATAGATAAAAAAAAATACTTATTAGATTGATAATCTATATGTAAATGAACATTTACAACTGAAGTGTGAAATAAAATTATCAATTTTAATTACTCATATTTGTTAAAATTATTCTATCACTTAGAGTCTCACAACATTTTTAGTAATATTTTTTTTTAGAATAAACGACTTTATTAGTCCTTGAACTGTAGAAAAAATCTCACTTTAATCTCTAAACTTTAGATTTTGTCATATTAGTCCTTGATGTATTTAAAATATTATATTTAGCTCTTTTATACTATAAATTTTGTTTGATTATTAACAGAAAGAGTACAGGAGATGCATTTGCTCTTCTATATTATTAATTCTAAAAAATTTTAATATACATTATTGTCCAATGTGCAACTAATTTTTCTTCAATTAAATATTTTTAAACTGCTTTAATTAATGTTTGACTTATGCTTGATATTTCTGCACATGAAATAAGTATAACAAAGGAGGACATGAATGTTATGTACTCCTTCTATTAATAATAAAATAAAAATATATAACAAAAATGACTAAAATGAAAATTTTTTAGTAGTTTAAAGGCCAAAATAATGAAATTTTAAATTTTATTGCCTTTCCCTATAATATAAATTATAAGAACCATTATTGTCAATCGTACCATTCTTTTATATGTATGTCATAATAACTCAAGCCTTTAATTTAAGATTGTTGTGGTAATTCTTGATATACATAGTAAACTTCTGTGAACTGCTAATTCCTCCAAAAAATGAACGTTAATACGAGACATTGGGAATTAAAGATATCCCATACTTTTCACCAATCAAGTTCTTTTCTCTAAAAAAAAAAAAAACGTTGAGAAATAGAGTATAATGCCAAATTACAATATCACAGTAGAAATGAGCAATGGGAGAAAAGCTTAGTAAACTATTAGGATCTCATGACATAAGTTTAAGGGAGACGAGCCTTTGTGAGGTGAGACTTTTAGTTTATGTAGGATCTCTATTTTTTAGTGGTTGGGGGTGATTAAAGGGAAGAGTTGAGGTTATATGAATTGAATTAGCTGGTTTATAGCAAAGGTTGGATTAAAGATGAGAGAAAGTATGCTACTTCTAGGTTGAGTCCATCTAGCAGTTAAAGCCCCCTTTTATAGGCCAATCTTATATTCAAACAAAATAGTGGTCTTTGAATAACCTCTCAGTTTAGGTAAGTTTCAGTCTCTCTTTTTTCCTTGAATTTTACCCAAAGCTAAGAGTGGAGACCTTATTAAATGGGGAATAAGGCATGACACTGTATGTGGAAAATATATGGAACTCAATCAAGCTATGCTAGGGCCTTTTTTCTTTTCTAGCTGCGGTAGAATGAAAAATATGGTAACTGTTGACCTAAAAGCTATATTAAGGCTATGCTTGACCACAATCTCTTGGACTCTACTCTATGGTCTTTGGGCTTTCATGTTTGGGCTTTGGACTCTGATTTATAGGATGACTCTACTCCAAGGTCCTTGGACTTTCACGTTTGGGCTTTGGACTCTGATTTATAGGATGACTCTACTCTATGGTCCTTAGGCTTTTACGTTTGGGCTTTAGACTCTGATTTATGGGATGACTATACTCCATGGTCCTTAGGTTTTCACATTTAGGTTTTGGACTCTGATTTAGGGACTATGAGACTGGCTTCTTTTCTGGTCTTCACAAGTTCTGGGCTTTGGTTTTTAATCGGTTTATCTTTTTGAGCTTCTTGGACTTTATGGGATCCTTTTATCCTTCTCAGTAATTTAATTTAAAATTATGTACTTTCCAAGTAAGCCAAATTTTTGACGAGATTTTACTAAACTTTTGTACCTTACATTCCACAACCCACTATTGAATCCCTTTTATTAGTGGCTCAGGTCTACTTTATATTAAATATATATTTGCTATATTTATAAATATCTTATTGTGGTATATTACATGAAAATACTAATAGTATAGGCATGTTTCGCATGCGAGCTTATATCATATATGAATCGCATGTTCACATGTGCATGATCTCAGAAGTTATACATATGTATAGCGCGAGCGCACTGGAAGTGTGGATATCAACCTAGCATGAATAAATTAATATAAATTCATGATTGCTTGAACTTATGTACAATTGCTTGGCATAAATTGTATATATATATCAATTAAATTTAGCAGAATTGCTTGGCATGATTTGTGTGCATATCAATTGAATTTGGCATGATTGTTTGGCATAAATTGCGTGTATATCAATTGAATTTATCATGACTGCGTGACATGAACATATCATCCTGTACCTTTTATTATGAGTGAGAAAATTGGGTTTTGCCCTTAACTGCTTCGGGCCTGTGCATGTGAGAACTCTTCCTGCATGAGTGGCCTTTTCTGGTGCCAGGCCCATTACGTATGAACGGTATTTGGGCTCTTCTTCTCTTTTAGCTTTATTTTATTTCCGGCCATCAACAAAGATCATATGCAATTCTTTTACAAAAGTTCTTGAATGATATTATGAAGTAATTTAAGGATATTTTGCTATTCCCATTGAGTTTAATCATGCAAGTAAAATTGACTTCTACATGTAAAGGTTACTAATGTGGTCAAGATTCATTATAATTAGAAGTCATGTTTAGTTCACATATTTTAATGTGTGTATTTAAATGGAAATTATGGAATGAGTTACAAAAAAGAATGTGAGACATTTCAAGTAAAATAAAGTGGAATGAGTTGTAATTAGAATAAGAGATATTAAAATAGATTACTTAAAAACACCTCAAAGCCTCTATTCTCATTCCAATAGTTAATGTGACTGATGTATCATTTGAATAGAAAAATTGAATTGTTAAAACAAACACTTATTCTAAAAGACTATTTAAATAAAAAAAACTAAAATTGTTAAAACATACACTCATTCTAATAAATTTTTAATTTAAGTTGAATTAAATGAGTGAAACAAACATACCCATTAAGTATTAGAGTTTTTCTTTATTTTTTTGCGTGTGAATTATGAAGTTTGTCTCATTTGTCTCTTTAATTATAAAAAATTTTATGAGTACTCTCGAGACTATAGAAATGATCAAAGTTAGTAGAAAAGACACGTCAAAAGACTCAAATTAAATATAAAAGGGTACTTTAGTAATAGCAATTGTAACATTATTATTTATGAGATTAAAAATAAAAAATGAATTAAAAATCGAAAACAAAGTGAAATTCATCTTCTTCCTCTCGTGTTCAAAACCGTTGGAACTCAATGCACATTTTTCTCCTCTCTCTCTCTCTAAATGTGAACGTCATCAGCACACACGAAGCCCCGTAACGTGGTCGAAACGATGATTCTAACAAGCCTAATTAAATGATTGTCGTACTTCTGCAGCCATGCCTTTCATCCTCGTACTTCTCCTTAATCGGAGACTACGTACGTACATTGGGATGGAGTACTGGTGTGTGGATGTTCTCAATGTAAACGCCGAATACTATTAACTGCCCCAAAGCCTCTCTCACACCAATTGGTAGTACTGTTCAAGTGTACCCAATATCGACGGTTGGATCAGATATTGAAAAACAATACGCTTCTCGATTGGGCCGAGAGTCTCCCTTGTCTGGGTCTTGATTCTCACTTAGGAGGAAGGTCCCTCACCGTGACTATTTCAAGCACAATTGAATTGAACACTTCTGACTTTGTTTGCCAATTCTAAAAGGTATTAATAAATGTTAAGAAGTGTTATTAGTTGACATCTAGGTAATCTGATGTGCTCTTTTTTCTTTTTCTTTTTTAAAAAAACCATTTTGATAAGCTAGGGTATTGATACTACTTTTAATCTATAGTTTAATGAGTAAATTTAGCTGTATTATAACAAAGGTGAAAAGTAAAATGTAAAACAATATTATAAAATTTTAGTGTTCTCTAATTTGAATTCTGAAAAATAATTTATTAAAATTAAAAATTTCTAAAATTTAACATTTTGAGTTGATTTTTTAAATAATTTAACTGGTTAAAAGGATAATAATATCCTTAAAATCAAGAATAATAATAAAAATGAATCTAATTTTAATAAAAAATATTATAAACTAGTCAAAAATATTAATTTTCAAAAATACTTAATTTTAAGATATTATTTTATAAATTTTATATTTCAGACTTTAAATTCTAAAATATCCCAAACTTTAGCTACTCTTTTAAAATTCACCGTACAACAAATTATTCATGTCCTAGTTTTCACTTTTCACTGTAGAAATAGGACGTAATTTTCTTTAGTTGAAAGAAAGTGAAGATAAAAACTAATGGAAGGCGGACCCACGTGCAGAAAAAGGGGCAATGGGAGTGACAGGAAAGGCAGTGTGGGTACTACTGAGTAAGTGTTTAGTGTGATGATATCTATGATAACCTAATAGTGTCGCATTCTTAGCCTCGAAGATGAAATTTTGAAAAAGGCTGCCACAAAAGCATGGCAATGGAAATCAAGGTCAGAACTCCCCACTTCTTTTTTCTCGTCTTGTCACCGTCGACCCTGTCTCTCTCCCTGCCCCCCTCCTCTTTCTCGCACTCACTCAAACCCACTCACAGTAATTAAAAATCAAAAACAAAATAAATATACATGCAGACAAGGCCTTGTCAAGCTATACATAGAAGATTTGGCCATTATGTATGAATGGTACCTAAGAAAATTTATTTGGCCCTGGTGGTAACAGAAATAATTGAGTGACAAATAAATTGAGTGAAAATTATAATTTATATTATGTTGTTTAATTAAATAACGTCAAACAGAACTATAATGATTAAAGTCATTTGCGTTTTTTTTTTTTTAAGTGTGTCAAACAGAACTATAATGATTAAAGTCATTTGCGTATTTTTTCTATAAAAAAAAGTGAGATTTAATTAATGATCACTATTTACTACAAATTTAAAAAAAAATAACACACATATTTGAACTCTGACCCCTTCAAACTTGCTCACATATCTCTCAAGGTTTGGACCAAAAATCATTTGCGTATTTAATTATCTAATAATCATAATTGAAATGTTCTAAATTTAGTAAATTGCCTTTTTAAAAAATATGCATATTCTATTTATCATTGAAATGAATTGTTATAATTACATATATAAAGTACTAAATACAGATTTTTAAAGTGTAAAATTGTCTTTTAAAATTTGAATAATAAAAATAAAATAAGGGAGCTTTTAGGGTAATGACATTTCTTGGGTGGTAGAAAGATAGTATTTTGATTGCTTTCCAAACTTTTATCACACTTTGATGAGAATGTTGCCTCATAACTAGTTTCTACTAAACGGGCGATACATTTATATTTTGTATTTTTTAATTTTTTAAAAAAAATAAAAAGTGAAAATATTATCAAGAATCTATTTGAAAAGATTCAATCACTCTTTTCATTTTAAAGAATAAAAAATACAAAATAAAAGTATATCTAGACAAGTCCTACGTATAAACAATATTAGTATATATAGATACGTCAGTTGATAAGAAGAGTACACTATTAATTACAAAGCAGAACCCATTAAAGAGCTTAGGGACTATTGAAACATCGTGTTAATCATGTGCACACGAGTCTTCATCTGAAGAACACAAAATCCCACAAGTCGCACCTACCCAATCGCCTCTCCTTTTCAATTATAATGCAACATTAATCCAACAAAGTTGATCACATTATGTAACGCCAAGCATTACAACTAGTATAATACAATTACTGAAAGACATCAGTATTTGGACGCAAAAATAGAAAAAACAAAAGGGGAAAAAAAAAAAAGGGACAATACACAGATATTAATATATAGAGCAGAAAAGAAAAAACTTCACTTGGTGTTTATCAAAATACAAAAGTTGTGTTACCCATAATTCGGTTAAAACACATAACGGAACGGAAAAGAGAAGTGTACGGATTTTAAGCGCTTTTTAATAAATTGCTAATTAATTGCATTGAAAGGTACATAATCATGTACGTACAGATCGCCCTTTAATATAATTCCTTTTTTTTTGTTTTTTTTTTGATTGAGAGGTAGTGGTAGGTGGGCGTGTCGTTTCATAAGATTAATCAGAGCAATATTTTTATTTATTTATTTTTGCTTGGGCTTTGATCTGTTACGTGCTTTTTCACACTAAAACTAAAGCGGTTCCCCGCCAGCTGACATGAGAGTGACAGACGTACGGAGTGAGGCAATTGCGTCAGATATGCCCATCCACCAGTTGTGGACTCTAGTTGTGGGGGAATCAAATGAGGTTACTTACCATTCTGTGGACCTCATAGTGTGTGAGTGTGTTTTTCTCACTTCTTTTATTAATCCTTAATTATCCCTCTACGCTTCCCATTTTTTCCACTATTTCCAAAGAGTGTTAGTTGCACACGCGTCATAATTAGGAACTAATTAATTAAAGAGTTGAGAATGGTTAATCATACAGGCTTTCTTTTCTCTTTGCCTTAAATTACAATTAAACGGATCATAGAAAAATGTACATATGTAAGAGTATAAATATAATATTCAATTCTCCTCTTTATATGTAGTAAAAGTGTTCGGCGTCTTGAGGGGCGAAACTTGGCGGATTAAAGATGAGAAATTTCTCAAAATCTCAACCTAAAATTGCCCAACATTTAAGCAGCTTGTTGGATGGAAAGTTGGGCGAGTGGAGCTGAGCACGTTGAGCTATTGGCCTTCGTTATGTTTCTTTTTTTTTTTTTTTTGAAAATTTTTTACTGTTTAGATATTTTAAGCTCTTTTGCATGTGGATTGCAAATTACGTACTAATAATACTTCGTGGACAATTAAGACAGTGGTGTATGAGAGATAAAAGTAACAGTATAGCAAAGCCAAAAAAAAAAAAAAAACGCACAGCAAAATAAATTATGAGTTAACTAAACATAAACCACGTAACATATAATTCACTAAAAATATACATACTAATATAACATTTAAAAAAAAAATACACAACATACATATCTAAGAACAAAAAGAAAAAAAAAAAAACAATAGTGGGTTTGCCCTTTGTGGGCAACGCGGGTTCAACAGACTGTCAATTTTTTCAACACCCCTAGTATGTATCGAAGACTCAAATTAAGATCGCTTTAATATAGCTCTCAATTGCGAAAATTAATAACAATAAAGTATATTAACAAAACAAAAAATTGACTATTTTCCTAAAAAAAAAAACTGTTTATTCCAAGTTTTTAGCCTAAATTGAATCAAGTGGACTCAGGGTCGATCTTTTCCTTTGGAGTGTGGATTTTAGTAAATGTTGTCATTATCTAATAACAAGAGAGCAAATGGATCATAAAATTCTCGCGCCTATGATGAATAGCAGTGCTCATTTTCCTATCAAAGAAAACAGTACGAGATTATTTGAATGTCAATGTTAAAGACAATTTGGTTTAGTTTAAGCTTTATTTATTAATCAGTCAAAGTCAAAACAAACGAAAAAAAAAGTACTATTTTAAACGTTAAGGCGAATTTGAAATATTAAAGTTGTAATTTCGGATGCAACTGTATCAATAGTGTTTGTACGTTGTCTAGTCCAAGTCCCAAGGAGCTAGCGCAACCTCCTCTCCATTAAAAAGCTCATATGCCACCTTGGATGCCCCGCTCCACTCACGAAAGTGCAAGTTTTGGGGGCATTTTTGGTCCCTGTCTACCTGGCTCACTATCTTCACTTGCAAATTAATTTTAAGAACATTTTAGATTTAAATTACATCAAAATTACTTAAAAACCCACTCCAACTCATTCCCAGCAGAAAAATTAGCAAAACATAAAATTGGACGCTAAATTTAGGTTTTTATTTTAATTAAAATTTAATTAATGATTTTTTTTACTACAAAAAAAATAACTTACGTATTCTAAAAGTCGAATTCCCAATTTAATATTTAATTTCCACCTTATTTTACTCCGCTCACCGAGTTAGCCTTAGTAATTTTTTTTTTTTTAATGTGCATGGAATTTTCAATTTTTATCATTAAATAATTAATGAGATAATTATAATTGATAACTATTATTTTAAAGAAAAAAATAAAATTTTAGTTAAATATCAAATTTGGTACAAAATGTATTATTGTATTAGGGAAGGACTTCTCTGCTCAGTGCTACAGTATTATAACATCAATTGATTTAGCTCTTCATTGGAAAATTTTCTTTGATATATTAGCAAAATCTAATACAACTTAAACTACTGATCATAAACATTTGACGTTAATGGGATATTTTTAATTTTTATCATGGATTTTCATCATATAATAATATTCACTAAGTAGAGTGAACAAATCAATAACTAGTAATCTGACAAAACGACGACTAATGATATTCGAAGTCGACGAATCAAAATTTTATTCTTTAGTATACCGATTTGTATCTTTCACTTCAACCCCCCTCCCCCAAGTCAAAAGTTTATTCTTTAGTATACCTATTTGTATATTTCACTTCAAAAAAACCCCCCTTCCTCTCCAATCCTTTTTTATTGAAGCCAACTTCAAACCCAATTGAGTACTAAAAAAGGATCATAATTTAGTGACATGCTTTTAGTCACAACTTACTAAAACTTTTGGTATGGTTTTTTTAAACATGACATAATAATGACAACATTCTTTCAGTCACGAATTTTTCATATTTAGACTAAAAATAAAATTTTTTGTAGTGAAAACTGCAAAAAAATTATGTTCTGACATATTCAAAAATATATTTTTTATCTCCTAGTGTTGAACCTGAACCTGACTAACTCGAAACCTTAAACTGTCAATGTTTTGTTGATCCTTAGTCTCCCGTTCCTCTAATCAAAAACCGAAGAAAGGAAAATAAAAATAAATCAACCCATGTTCACCCTGTGTGAAGTATGCAGAAATGTCCAGATTCTAAGAAAGATTCCACTGCTGGTTTGGGCCTTCTTTGGGTTTCATTCTTACTTGTAACACGGTTTTCAATAAATGCCATGGGGTCGAACATTTGGAAGTCATCTACATGAGAGTGAATCCAATTTGGACGGGCATTAACTTGTCCTATATATACACATATGTACATAGAGATTTTTGTAAAATCACAATAAATAGGTAAAATGCATTTTGTATGGGTTACGGGAATAATAGGGGTTTTTTTGGTGAACAACCTATTAAATAATAGTTACTCATTAGATCAAAATTGAATGGTGGAAAAAATTACACTTATCAATACGTTAAAAAAATATCTATTGTCTAACTGTAATTTCTTTCGGTTCATCCATCTGTATACCTCATATCCATAATGTACATATATATATATATATATAGTTGCCAAATTAGTAGGTATTTTTTTTAATTATTGGATCATTATCTAATAGTGATCTAACGACTATAATGAAAATGTATGAAAAGATGTATATCACTAATATTATTTCTCTCTCTTATTTTTAATATAAAAAAATGTATAAAAAAAAATTGCTAATAATATAAAAAAATGTATAAAAAAAAATTTTCATTAGCAATGGCTAATATATATAGATAAAAAACAAAAACCTAACTATATATATATATATATATCTTCCACTTTATTTTTAAATATTAGATTCAATATCCGTCACACTTTGCAAAAGCGTACGTTAACAATTCTCTATCTTATAATATTAAATTAACTCTAAGTCAAATTATGTCAAATATGTATACATATATTTAGATATTTATGCTAACTTCATGACATGTATTTACTTCACTAATAATTAAAATTTTCTTTGTGAGGCTTGCCTACAACAATTAGTGGTTAATGCTTATAATGATTATATATCTTTCGAGAGATTTTTCCATATACATATGTTATTATACAATTAAACTCAAATCACAAGTCTAATGAATTGATGATACTTAATTTTAAAGTTTAGACTACCTAATTGGTTTTAAATTTTATCATCTTTGTTCAATTTTTAATTTAATGTATCATTTGTTTAATTATTGGTTAAACAACGAAAACATTAATTTTTGGACAGAGACTTTATTTTCTGTTTATGCTATGGGCATCATGTGCATGCATAAATTACTATCATTGCTTAAAAAAATTCTTAGACATTGGTAAAAACTGTTGTCCATATACTTTAATTATCGGTTCCAATACTGAATTATTGAAACATTTTATAACAAAATGAACCTTGCTAATCATATTTTGTTTCTTCTCTTTTACCAAGCATATTACTGATCATAGATAAAACCAGTTGCATCCCTTTGTTTGAGTACTATTAGCAAGAAACAAAAATAAAATAAAATAAAAATAGAAACGGGCATAAAAGGTAGTGCGTATATTCTAGGAAGTAGTATATAGTACGAATTGAATTATTGAGAAACACGGGGTGAAGGAGAGTTCATGGTAGTCCTTCCCTTATGAAGGTGCCATAGTCAGCATAAATAAGTCCAATATAGAATAGAAAAGAAAGGGGTTTAAATGTTTGGCGGTCGAGAAGGAGAACGTCACATTATGTCGGAGATGATGGCTAGCTGGCTCCCGCAGATGCCGACAACTTGAAATATTTCCCGATGTGCATTTCCGTGTCCTCGTCCTAAGTTTCATGTCTTTCTCCCCCACTTTAGTAATATTGCTTCCGTTTTATGAGGCATCATTTCATTGCTACAAATTAATCCCTTTTAATATAACATGCCAAACGTAATTATAATTTCAATTAAATTCTTCCCCAAAATCCTGTGTTTTTATGGTCATTTTTTATCTCTAATATTGGTTACGTAAGTCACAGTAATTAATTAACAATAAGCTTTTGGTTTTCTACATTAGTAATTGCTAGCGAGATTTAGAAAGTCCAACTATTAGTGGGTCATCATGAACTTGTTGGGCTGTTCCGATGATGTATGGATGTGTCAAGCTAGGGTTATCTTATCCTATATGCTCTTTATAATCACCGAACACGGGATGGTATTACAATTCGCATCAATTTATTATTCACCCACTGATTAACTGATATATATATATATAGTAGTTAATATTTTCTTTTTGTAACTTTTTGGTATACAAGTTTTAGCTAAATGCGGTATAACGGTTAAAAAAAAAGTTTCATAATAATAGGCAATATTTAATAGATAGTCTGATAGATTTGTGCCGCATTTTTATTTATTTTTTTACAAAATTAAGCCATACACTAACTAAATTTTTTACTGAGAAATCTAGTACTTCTCTTTTACTTTTACCTCAGAGTCAGAGATGAACAATGGAGTTCCTCAATATATATGCAAGATAAATAAATAAATAGTAAATGGATGAAGAAGGAATCGGAATGTGATTAATTTCACATGGCACAATGACGGGACAAAAGTGATTTAAAAAGAAAAAAAAAAACATAATCTAGCAATTGAAACCTGAAAATAAACTATTTTTTTAATTGGGAAAAAAAAAAGAAAAAAGTAAGTAAATGAATGAAATGAAAAAAGTAAAATGGGAATAGGATAGGGTCATAGAGAGTGAGATTTCACAAAATGGAAAGTATAGGAAAGGGTTATCGAGTAAGGCTAAGACATCCGTTTTTTGCAGGCGGGTAATTGATGGCCACACTCTTCCCTCTTCTCTTATCTTCTCTTCCCTTATCTTCTCTTCTCACCCTTCACAACATATAAAACAAAAAAAAAAAGGGACAAAAAAAAAAAACATAGAGAACTTAATTAATAATTTAATTAAATATAATAATTAGCGTTATAAATACAGAGAGAGAGAGAGAGATAAAACAAACAATTTTTTTTTTTATAAAAAAAATCATACTAAGAAAAATTAGCTGTGGATGAAGCTGTGTCTTTGGTACGGTGATGATGATCAGTTAGGTTAGCTAGAGTGAGCTTGAAACCATGTAGATCATCTCCATTAAGTGATTAGGATTAGGTTAAATAGAAAAGAGGGTTTAAGCAAATGCAAGCCATGGAGTTCAAGGAGCAAGAAGACCAGGACCAAGACCAAGACCAAGACGAGGAAATTGAGGAGATCCCCGCGGCTCCACCTGGTTACGACTCCTCCTCCGCCAGGCCCAGACCCGGAGCGGGGGTAGGCGAAGGCGGCGCGTCGAGCACAAACGCGAGGAAGAGCGTCGTCATCAGGTACAGGGACTGCCAGAAGAACCACGCGCTGAAGCTGGGCGGGCACGCGGTCGACGGGTGCTGCGAGTTCATGGCGGCCGGAGAGGAAGGCACCCTCGATGCACTCATGTGTGCCGCCTGCAACTGCCACCGCAACTTCCACCGCCAGGAGTGTACGGACGGTGGAGGAGCAGCCTCTTCCTCTGTCTCCGCCGATCACCACCACAACAATTACCAACTTTACCACCACGGCCATGGCCACCAGTTCTCCTCATCTCCCTACTACGGTCGGGCCGCCCCATCCGGCCCATCTGGGTACCTCCACCTGACCTCGCAGCCGGCCCACCCGAGCCGACCCCCCTTGGCCCTACAGGGAGTTTCGTCCGGCGGCGGCGGCGGAGGCCAGAGCAGGGAAGAGGGGGAGGACGCTTCGATTCCGAGCAGTAGCGGTGGAAGCGGAAGCCGGTCGAAGAAGAGGCTTCGGACAAGGTTCACGGCGGAGCAAAAGGAGAAGATGCATGAGTTCGCGGAGAGGGTCGGGTGGAGGATCCAGAAGCACGACGACGCTGCGGTGGAGCAGTTTTGTTTGGAGACTGGAGTCAACCGCCATGTTCTTAAGGTTTGGATGCACAATAACAAGCACACTCTCGGTAAGAAACCCTAATATATCCTGGATACAATATATAGATATATATATGTTTTGCTCTTATATTTGATTCCACCAAGATGATCATATGGTCAAGGAGATTAGGGCAAGGAGAGGGTGTTGGATCGGAACTATATATTAATATAGTACTGTGAATTGATCAGTACTTCAAATTTATTTGCTAATGATCTAACTAGCTAGGGTTATGTACTTCTAGCTTGATGTTCTTGATTCACTTATTTGGCTAGCTAGCTAGTTTTTTGTTTTCTTCTTATTTGATTGTTGATTTATGTTAACTAATTAAACGACTTAATGTTGAAGCTTGTCAGTAGACCAATATTCTTGCCCGAATGAGCCAATATTTTTTTTGCTCTTTAATTAATTCCTAGTTGAGTCTTTAATTTAGACCACAATTCTTGAAACCATTATACTAAATTAGTTTCAGAACGGTTTTGGAGTTCCACGATTAATAGTGATCTACTACATTTGAGCTTTATAATTTGCTTGTTGTACTATTTTCCATTTTGGGTCTCCATTTTGGGCTAATTTAGATTCTTCATAATTTTATGCATATATTGTCAGTTAATTTGCAGCTTTTACTGTTGATCAATATATATTTATGTGTGTGTATATATATATATATATATGCATATATTTGAGACCTGAGAGGCGGATTAAACTGATTGAATTGTTTATAAAAATGATGATGATGATGAAACGATCGAATAAACGAGAGAGAAAATCCAGTGGAAACATCAAATTACAAGCATTAATGCTTATATGCCAGGCATGCATAACTGCATTTATTTCTCTTTACTAATATTCACATGTGTCATCTTCTCCTCTTTCTCTTCCATTAATATGACCGCTTTTACCTTTTGCTATATCTATGTGTACTTACGTATATGTACTACTTCGTGTAGTACATATGAGCATTCATATACGTATATATATACATGCATATTGTAAATAAATATAAACCTATTTCTCTGTGGTATATATATAATTATATATATTGAATTAGTATCAACCAGCTCCATTTGCATTCCGATCAGAAACTTGGAGCTGATAATACGCATCGACCAGAAAAAAGGCATAAGTTATAGTTTAAACGATTTCACCTTCTTCTGCTTCTTTACTTTTTCTTAAAATATTTCATACATATATATCTAGATATATACATATATATATATTAAGTAATAAATGTTCTCTCTTTTTACTCTTTCTGAATCTGCAGTCTTGATCTGTCTTAATCAACGCCTCTGATTTTCTGCCCTCTCTCTCTCTCTTATTTTTTTTTAGATGTGGTCTTAAAACTATTTATCTTCTTCCTTCTTGTTTCTTTCTTTACTTCTACTGAATTAATCAGAAATTTGTATATAAACTATAAACAGAAACAAGTAAATATTGTGTCAAAGTTCTTTGGTGAAAAAAAAATACAAATAAAAGAACTAAAATTCGAATGAGGTTAATTATTTTTCTTTGCTATCTGATAATTAATTATTCGCATGTATGTTATTTTAGCTTATTGCATGTGAATGAGGCATGAAATTGTAATTAAGCACATCTTAATTAATGTACTTTTCTACATTAAATCTATATAATTTAATGTTGGCAAAACTTGCAACTTTTTTTTTTTTTTTTTGATTCTGTGTTTTGCTTCCCTTTGAAATGGTCATGCGAATGAGGTTGTAACCTAGTTGATCAAAAGCCCTCAAATTTATATGTCAATCATGGACAAAATATCGGAGTTATTGGATACGAACATAGTCTTATATTGGCGAAATATCGAATGAGAATGGGTTTTTAATGGATCTGGCTACTTTACTCAATGACGTTTCAGATGGAACTCCACTCAATCATGGACAAAATGCATATATCTTTTAACTTTTTTTTATTAAACACAATCCTCTAAATTGTGCAGAACTAATAAATTCTATGTATGAATGTTGATTTATTTTCTATGGTTGTTTTCCTTTTGCCGAGTAATTTATTTTCTATGATTAATTAATGCCACTACGGAAAATAAGATGCCGAAAAAAAAAAGATAATAAATAGAGAGATTAAAACTATAGTGGAAATATTACCTCAATAGAATTATAATGCAATAATATATATAGAGAAAATCTCCTTTTTTTGGTTATTGGACGGAAAGGAATTAAACGAGACGAGGCATGCGCACCAAGTTTTCATCATCAGTCTATCTGAATAAAATGATCTTAAATACAATAGTATTCTCTTCCATATTTGCTCTATATATAGTTCTTAAAATTAGAGGGGTAAATATTTGATCATATGTGTAGAATCCTATTTTTAAATGGGCAAAAGGGTAATTTTACAGTCAATGACATTTTGGTAAATATCAATTTTCAAAATATTAAAATCAAAATATTTGGAATATTTTATTACATCAACAGTTTCCAGAAATTGCATTTATATCCCTTAATTTCCTCATCTTCTTCAAGAAAGGTCCCCGAGAAAGAAAAAAAGCACCGAAACTACAAAACTTCTTCACGACACATTGTAGTTCCAATTGCTAGACACGCCGACCCGCCATCTTCCTCAACCTCCTACAAAGCCACGCCGCTAAGTCTTGTCAAATTTCGTCTCCGGAAAACAGAGATTGGCCACTTTCAAGTTTCTGGCTATTGTGAGGTTTTTCGGCCACCGGAGTTTCACCAGACCTCCTTTCGTGACACCAATGGTACCGTTGGATTCGTCTCCTCGTCATCATCATTTTCCAACTGCTTCTGGCCGTTAGCTCACCGCCGGTAAGATTTTCACTATTTAGGTCTTTTTACCAAAGTTTGTAAAAAGTGATATTTTTATAATTATTTCATTAGGTAATTATTTTATCCGAGGTAACTATTTAAGATAGGGGTTTAATTACCTAATTTTAGAATTTTTTTTATATATAATTACATTAAAACAGATTTATAAAAAATCATAAGTTTACGATAATTTGATAAATTGTTGAATTGTTTTGAATTATATTGGAACAGATAGTGTAGATTTTTGTACTTATTTTTTCATTGTGATTATAAGATGAAACAGCGATATACTGCCTATATTACAGTAAATACTAGGATAATGCAAAGTGAGATTTTAAAGCATAATTTGATTAATGGATACATGGTTGTTATGAGTTGTTTTATGTTGTACATACCATAGGATTACATACTTGAGCTCCATTATTGCATCATGATAGTTTAGATCGCTAGTGAGTTGCTGCAGCGCTAGGTAATAGATCTAGACCACTGTGCAAGATTTTGACCGATAGACCTATGGGTGATATCAATATGCTAGGTACCTCTGCTACAAAGGTATTACAGGGCCGTGACAGGAGGATGAGAGCTCTCTCATATACTTAGTTAATATATGATATATAAAATTATATAGATTTGGCTTTTGTTTTGAATATGAGATTATTCAGGATATCGATTATTTTATAAACTTGGTTTATAAATGGATTTTGGAAAATGTATTAACCATGTAAGTTTGATAAAAATTGCATCTATTCAAAAAAGTAATTGAATTTCTACTGAACGTATAAATGCTCACTCCCTTACTTCTACCACTTTCAGGTGTTTGACTATTTGAGGTAGCTATCTTGATGGATAGACAAGTTGTTTTACTTGTGTATGCAGTTCTACACTTAATCCCTAGTGGGTATCCATACTCTATTGTCTTTCTTTCCTTATTCAATTATTTAGCTAAGATTAGTAAATCTACTAAGTAGATGTACGAAGATGGTTTTGTAGTTAATTTGAGAAGTTGAAACTACAAATGATTTAATATAATCATTTTGGACTTTAGATTAAAGTTTTCAATTGAACTTAGTTTATTATAATCAATAAATTATTCATGAGTTTTCAAGCGAATTTATCACAAGCTTTCTTAAATTTAAATAGATATTTTTCTTAAGTAATTAAAGTTATCAAGAGTTTTAATAATTGTGGAATTTATAATAATTTGAGAACTAAAATGAAATTATTAAATACATAATTTCTCTTGAATTTCGTAAAATTAATATTTAATTATTTTGTTACCTAAAATTACTAAAAATCACATTTTTGGATTGCTGGTCGGACAATAAGCAACTAAATTAATTAACCCCTGTTTAGTTTCATTTTCTTTATTCAATTAACCTCTCTTTGAGAATTCGACATTTTGTTTTCCCAAGAATACTAATCGTTGTCCATATCATGATATTATTTCTACTCTACATGCATTCCTTAAGTATATATTAATTAATTATTCGGATAGGGTCGTTAAAATATCAAAAACAAGAACCAACCAGTAGCAAACCATAATAAAGATTCGCCTAATATATATATATGATAATTTGTGAAATTTTTGAAGTTAGTTGGGCAAATTTCTTCCTTCTTTACTGAAACTCTGGCCCACTGTTATGCACATTCTCCATCAATACTTGTATATGAACCCGGCCCCTCTAAGTATTGATATTTTTTTTTTTCTTTTTTACAACAAATCTTAACCCTTAAGAGTAATAGTAACTACAATTTTTTTCTCAGAGAAAAATTGTAAGAGATAAGAGCGCAGTCAAAAATATATCAATACTTTCTTGTATTCAAATGTATGTCATATACTCAATTACCCAAAAAAAGAAAATGCATGACGTTGTGATAATTATTAATAGTAGTAGAAATAATAAATGTACATGGAATTAAAAATTGTATACTTGTTTTCTTATCTGTTAATAAAGTAGCGAGTGACGAGGACGAGTGTCTCATTAACACATGCATTGTTTTTTCCAAAGGAGACAGCTTTTCAATTTTTGTATTATTTGACCTTCTTGTAACCGTTCTTTTTAGTTTGTTTTCTTCGGCTTAAAAACACAAGAACTCATGTACACTTGTTAATAGATTGCTTTAATTGATTTCCATATTAATCTCACATATAAGAAAGCGTGCTTGTTTTCTTGCTTGATTATTTGATCCTTTCCCCCACTTAAAATTCACTTTCTAAGTTGACTATCTCTTGTGGGATCTTGTATACATGCATGTTCAATTTCCAACAAAAACTTCTTAAAAAACAACACAAACCGAAGACAACTTTTTTGTTTTATGTTGGTATTTTACATGTATATATAGTAATTAATCTTTTCTAGTTACTACAAAAATCTTAGTGAGGTAATTTTCTCTTCTCGCCTCTGCGCTTTTATTCATGAGTTTCTTTCTCTTTTTAATAATTAGCCTCTTTTGGAGATTTTTCTATTAAAAAAAAAAGTGGAATTTCTCCGTAATTCAGGAATTAGATTTTAGTTTTATTTGTGATTAACTTCCTACACATGTGAAGGGAACTACGATGATTGTCACTGAGAGATTAAGGAAATGTCTCAAAGAAAGTTATTACTTAGCTATTTTGATTTCTTTAAATTTTCTATTATTCGTAGGGGAAAACTAATGTAGAGCATAAAACTGTTTGGGCTGCTTCGACTTTTTATTGATTGTTTTTTCGCTTATGATATTCCTAATATGGTCTTTTCTGACTGCCAGACTGCAAACGTAGCTTAGTTCGTTTTTGAAGGTGGTAGTTGTGGCTTTTCCATCTCGGCCTTCTTTGATTTGTTCCCTTTTTGATGAAGTGCCTTCAACAGTTAAAAAAAAAAAACAAAAAAACAAAAACAACCTTCCTACAAATGTGAAAGTACCGTCTCTTCTCTTCAACGTAACTTCATGATATAATTATAGTTTTAAATTAATAGAGGCTATCTGCATCATTTTAGATTAATGTAGGTATTGGTTTATTCATCGCACATTATAATCTTTAAAACCCCGCATCTCCTTCACGTATAGATACACACACACACACACACATATATATATATATATATATATATATATATATATATATACACGGACGCATTCGTGACCTATATTACTCCTAGCAAATCTGAAATTTACTATTTAATTTTAAGTACGTACTTAATTTCTGGACTTCAAAACATGCATGGCACTAACCCACTAAATAATTTTGTAGTACATTAATTATTTGTCCTTAATTATAAGATGTGCAAAACTCCATTAATTATTAGATACTGTAAACTGAACACGTACGTCAAAAACTTATTTAATTATAATCGCAAGATTATAATAGTACAGTCGACATGTTTTATTGTTTGTCAACATATAAAAAATAGTTTAAAATAGTCTATTAGTTGGTAAAATATTACATTTGGTCTATAAGTAGCTTTGGAGGAGGAAAAATGGTGGGTTTGCATACATGTTGAAAGTCGTGCATATTGCAGCTTTACTGATAATGTGGCATCGATAATTTTTGGCCCCTATACAAAGGGGAATAGGGATTGACAAAAATATATATATTTATAGCTAAAATAATTCGTACTATAGTAAATAGATCACCATCAAATGTATTTCACTTAAATTTGATTAGAACTCGAGAAGAAGAATTCAGGAAAATAATAATAATAATAATAAAACCTATTGTTCAGATAGTATGTACGTTATATATGCTAAAAAAGAAAATGTACAGAGGGACAAATTCAAATAAATCACGGTACCTTTAACAAATCTGAAAAACAAAAAATAAGAAATATATGTAAAAACGTTTCGTCACTAGGGCCACTACGTACTCTGACCATTCCAAAGGCATTGGATTTTATTCTTACACCGTTAACTTGGTCAAAAAGTAAAAGAAAAATGTATCAGACAAAACATGGCAGTAGTTATAGGAAAAAGTGATTATCCATTGGCCTATATATTTTAATGAAGAACTAATTTTCACAATAAGAATAAAAAAGAAGGTAAAAGGAATTGCGCATGTTTCAGTAATCATGGATCCTTTAGTTTCTATAGAAGTTGAAACCAAACATATGTCAACTCGATTATTTCTCCGTCTGCGCTGACATGTTAACGTGCCTCCATAATCCGTGACTGTCGGCATCTAAGAGAGAGAAAGAAAAAGGGTCCTACGTACTAGAGCATCAGTCATCCTAATTAATTATAATTCTTTCGGTACTTATATAAATTTATTAATATAAGCATGTGCAGATTATATGGCAATGGCATATTATATGGATCATATCAAACAAAAGGAGACGTGCACATATATATATATATATATAGGGTTATAGTTTATACATTGCCCCTGCTATTTCTTTAACGAATCTTGACCATTAGACTAAAATATGTCCAATCCAATCACACCTATTTATTATTTAATTATCATAGGGAAACTATATTAAAAGAGAGAGAAAAATAAAAACACTAAGAAATACAACCTGGAGAAATAGAAAGAGAAATAAATTTAGTAAAATCGATAATTAAAGTTTAAAATGCAATTGTCGTAAACAAAAGATAAAATAAAAAATGAAACGGATCACCACCAAATAGGATCAATAGAGGAAGAAGTACAAAAAGCTAAAGAATCAATTACACGATTGTCTTCGTAATGAATATGAGTAACTATAGATTCTATATTAACAATGTACTTCAATGCCTAACACTAAGCTAAGCTGATTCTCAACGGAAATGAACTTCAAGAGAACGAGCCAATAGAAGAGAAATCACATAGACAGAGAAACCACATAGACAAAATCACTCTCTAATCAGAGACACTTTCATTAGAGATGGTAATTCATGTTGGCAGATCGGGTTCGTGCTGGATTAAAGTCTAATATATACACAAATTTGTCAACTCAAATCCGACCCGTGATCTGTCATGTTAGAAAAATATTAACAATAACCCGAATTCGACCTGCGCAACCTACTTTGATGAATAACACCTAACCCACAACCCGATTTTGACCAACCAACTCACTTTTAACCCGACAACCCACTATGACCCGTATTTTTCTACTTATATTTTTTTTCTAAGTTTATTATTGTCTCATTTCAAAATAAATAAATTAGGAGTAATTTATAAATATGACTAATAAATTATAATCCTAAATACTTACATTATATAAATTAAATATATCTATAATAATAATAATAAACAAATTAAATAAAAATATTTTTATAATGTAATTATGAATATATTTTTTTAGCAGGTCAAACGATTCAAGTTCAGATCAAGCATGTTGATCCGAACTCGACCCGTTTTTTTTTAATCGTATCAGGTGGGTCGACACAATTTCAACCTGCACCATTTTTCTTCGACCCTAACCCGTAAAAAATCGTGTCGTATTCGTGTTATGTCGGCATGTCGTAATCCAAATTCTCATCCCTAGCTTCTATCTATATTTCCAAGTAAAATCAATCGGGTGAACTGTTACTGTCAATTCTGCCTCAAAAGTGTAATTAATTTCTAAAGAAATAGAGAAATATCCGCAAACAAACTCTCTATGAGTCTAAATCACTCCTGAACACCCAGAAGAACCTTGTGAGCCATAAGTACAATCATCAGTATTGACATTGATCTATGACAGAAGAGGAGGTCTCCATATAACTTTGATAATGATTAGCGTCTTTGATTCGAAATTCTCATAAAATTAAGAGATCAGTCATAGAGTTAAACATAGAGCCATATATCAAAGACTCAACCTCTCTAATGAAACTCCATAAGAGAACAAATGTTGAATATATAGATGGCTTTTTTATCTTCAAAAATTACTAAATTTCGAAGATGTCATATAATCTAAAAAACAAAGACCAAACTGACTTTCAAAAAGCTCCAAGTTAGGGACTAAAAGAGTAAAGTTGAGCTCTATTCCAAAGATCTCCCACAGAGCCCTCCAAAAAGACTAGAGTACAAAATAATGAGGACAGAGCTGACCAAAGCTGCACAACAAAAGGGCTATCGAGGAACAAATATGACGAGTACTCTACTGAGGAACGATAAAAACAATAGCAAGACAAAAGTTGATAGCCTCACCTTATCAGAAAAGATGCAATAGGAAGCTGATCATAAAAAGTCCTTTAAAGTAAAACCGACCTCGAAGGAGGGATGAAGGAAAACCGAATCTGCTTTTTCCAATAGCAAGCAACTGGAGAATTAGAAAGAGAAATATAAGCATCAGAGCAGGTAACTGTACCATCCAACGAACCTATCCAATGTAATGCATCCTGGCCATCTAAAATTACAACTAACTTAATAACATCAGCTACTTCTGGAAAATGATCTGTAGAGGCAGAAGAAAGATACTAATCCAAATCCGTTAAAAAATCCCCAACCAAACTCTCTAATGGAGGATCAAGAAATATAGAAGAAGATACCATATTAAATAACGGAGAACTCAGCCAATTATGAATCCAGAATTTGACTTTAGAATGTCTTCCAACCAACTAACAGGATTTTTCACAAAGATCTTGACAAAAAGGGTGAAACTCAGGCCAAATAGAGGATTTAATATGATATTTGAAATCTCCATTACTCTTAAATAAACGTACTTAGAGATAAGAAAATAAATCAGAATCAACTGTCATCGCTCTCCAAGCGAACTTTTTAAGAAGAGCTTCGTTGAGCAAGGATAAGTTACGAAGACCTAAACTACTCTCCTCTTTAGGCTGACAATATTTCTTCCATGAGACTTGAATCGACTTCTTTTAGAAAATAGAACCCGACTAATAAAATTTCGAATTACCTTTGTCATTTTATTTAATAAAACACTTGGCCATCTATAATACGCCATGTTTCTACTAGATGAAAAGTGAATAATGATTTTCGTATCATAGATGTAATTATTTTCCGTATAATAACATCTTGGTATATATATATATATATATATATATATATATATATATAGCTTACCATATTCTTTCGAGACTGGTGGTTTCTTTTTCTTTCCTTTTTCTTTCTTTTAATTAAGACAAGTATATTGATCGAGACTGACCCTGGCCATGCATACAAAATAGAACAAAAAGGAGGAAAAGATAACTTAGCACATTCCAACCGCTACACTAAAGAATACGAAACCTCAAATTATATACACAATACATAGATCAGAGGGAGGTCATTAACTTTAAGCAATGGTATACTTTAAGTCCACCATTCCGTTCTCTATACTACAAGCCACGGAAAGAAGCGAAAAAAGAATTACTTATGCAATTTTTCGCAGATAAAAATGGCTGTATAGTACACATTATGTTAAATAAGTATACATATGAGTAAAACTATAGATGTATGAGTACCTTTCCTTTATGTTGATCAAGATACATGAATAGTCTAGGCTCTCACTTTACTCACGTTGGCAGATCACCCTTTGGACTTTAAAACTATGGCCCATGTTTTAGATGGATTATGAGTGTTATTTGTCATTTTTGTCGTTGTTTGCTTGCATTGATCATTGCCGGTGGTTGGGATGTAGACTAGAAGGATGGGCCGAAAGTTCTCTAATTGAGCTGGGTCTGGGCCCTACTCGCACTTTGTATCAATCTTTACTTTCGAGATAAAACAATTATTATATTTGCCGATTCCATGTTTGAGTTTGAGCTTATGTGTGGACCTGGTACTGGAAATATTATTATATACTAGGGAAAATGACAATTTATACGGGTTTTTTTTTACCAAAATACGACCTCTGAAAATTAAATACTTTTATATATTATCTATAAGAAAATATTTCTATTTTTACGGGGTGTAAGGTGCGGTGGCAAAGTTATAAATTTGTCCATCTTTGCACACAAAGTTTATTAATTAGAAAGTAAAATGAATAAACCGAAACACAAGCTGGTGAAAGTAGTTGGGCTAGAGCAAGCCCGTATTTGAGACATGGGTTCGATTACATTCATTAATACTCATTTTTTTTAACCTTTGTTGTTTTTAAAGTTTTTTTTGGCATCTTGAATCCACAAGCTCCTTAAAATTCATCTTTTCTATGATTTAATTATATATAAGGCGTTATTCTATAAAAAAAAAAAAAACTGAATTAGTTTGTAGGAAATATTTGTAGTTTCTTATGATTTACTCATATACAATACATTCTGCTAAAAAAAAATAAAATAATTTCCTGTGATATATATATATATAGTATTTTGCTATAAGGAAATCAAACTAGTTTCTAAGAAATCTTTGTATTTTTCTTGTGATTTACTTATATACAGAGTATTTCGCTAAAAACAAATCAAATTGGTTTTCAAGAAAACTTTGTAATTTTCTGTGATCTACTTACATACGTGACATTCTGCTCAAAGGAAACTAAAGTAGTTTCTAGAAAACCTTTGTGATTTCTTATGATTTACTTACGTATAGGGCATTCTGCTAAAAAGAAACTAACTCGATTCCTATGAAATATTTGTAGTTTCCTGTGATTTACTTACGTACAATACATTTTGCTAAAAGAAAGTCAAATTAGTTTCTAGGAAACCGCAAAACCTTTGTAGTTTTCTTTGATTTACTTATGTACATGGGATTTTACTAAAAGAAAACTAAACTAGTTTCATGGAAACCTTTGTAGTTTCCAAGAATATATTAATGGAATATAATAAATTTGGAAATGTAGGCCCAACAAAAAAAAAGAAAAAGAAAAAATGAAACATGTATTTCTTGTTTCCTAAATATTAGAGAAAAAACAAAGTAGTAAAAATAACGAATCTTTGTAACAGATTATTATGGAAACTACAAAAACCTTATTAATATTGAGTAGTTTTGAATAGAAATTAAATTGATTTCTCAGTTACTTGAGAAACTATACACTGAGAAATTAAATTGGTTCCTCTGGTTCTAAATTAAGTGAGAACCCAAATTAGTTTCTTATTTTCTAAAATAATAATAAAATAAAATAAAAATTATTTTAAGTTCAAACTTATTTTGTTTCCTAAAAAAAATATGATTATGGCTATACTTGAAACTGAAAACCAAATTAATATTGAGTAGTTTTAAGTAGAAACTAAATTAGAAACTAATATGGGTAACTAATCTTTGTAACTGATTACAATGAAAACTAGAAAAATCAAATTGATACTGAGTAGTTTTAAGTAGAAACCTGTAACAATTGGTTTCTTAGTTACTTGAGAAACTAAATTAGTTTTTCAAGTTCTCAATTACTTGAAAAATCAAATTAGTTTTTTGTTTTTGTAATAATAACAAAATAAAATGGAAAATATTTTTAGTTCAAACTAATTTAGTTTCCTAAAAAAAATTGATTATAGTCATTCTTGAAACCAAAAACCAAATTGGTACTGAATTGTAAGAAATTGGTTTCTCATTTTCTATGACAATAATAAAATAAATAGAGGAGTGGAAAAAAAATAAAATGACAAAGAGTAAGAAAAGAAGTAATTTTTTAAAAACATAAAATAAAAATAAATAAATTCAGGAAGAAAATTTTTTTCTATAATAATAACAAAATAAAATGAAAAAATATTTTTAGTTCAAACTAATTTAGTTTCCTAAAAAAATTTGATTATAGTTATTCTTGAAACCAAAAATTGAATTGGCATTAAGTAGTATGAAATTGGTTTCTCATTTTCTATGCCAATAATAAAATAAATGGAAAAATATTTAATTTCAAAAAAATCAAACAAGAAAAAAATTATAATAGGAGGAATAGGAAAAAAAAAATTAAATGACAAAGAGTAAGAAAAGAAGTAATATTTTTTAAAAAATAAAAGAAATAAAATTAAAGAAGAAAAAAAGAAAGAAAAAACTCAAATAGGTTGCTGGGTTCGAGCTCAAGTTCCAAAGGACAAGTTCCAAGGGTCTGTTTGATTGCAATGGTGGAATGGTAATGGTAATAGTGATAGTAATCAGAATAGAATGAAAAAGAATGATAATGTAATTATATTGTTTGGTTAAAGTACTGAAATCAGTAGCTGAATGGATATTCTTATTTTTGATTAACTTTAAAAAGTAATGGAATTAGTTGTTTGATGACAAAAATACTCTTCATTTTAGTATTTTAAATTATATTTAGCATTCAATTATTTCAATAAATTATTTTACATTTAGCATTATTTTATCTTATTAAATTATTTTTATTAATCAAACTATTATCTTATATTTAGCACTGAATTATTTTATTAATTAAATTATTTTTCATTTAGCATAATTTTATTTTACTATTTTTAAATTATTTTATTAATTAAATTATTTAAGATTTAAGATTATTTTATTTTATTTTATTTATTAAATTATTATTTTATTAAATTGTTTTACATTTAGAATTATTTTATTTTATTTTATAATTAAATTATTTAATTAATTAAATTATTATTTTATTTAATTATTTTTATATATAGCATTATTTTATTTTATTTTATAAATAATAAAATAATTTAATTAATTAAATTATTATTTTAATTTTACATTTACCATTATTTTAATTTATTTTATTGTTTCATTAAATTATTTTCTTAATTAAATTATTATTTTATTTAATTATTTTATATTTAAAATTATTTTACTTTATTTTATTATTTTATTAATTAAATAGTATTCTATTCCATTCCAACTTATTCCACCCTAATCTTGAGTAGAATAGAATTCCGCCATATTTTATTTCAATGAACAAGTTTTTCCTATTTGGATTTTCAAACCAAATAATAAAATTTGGTCATTTTGGAATTGTTTTCATTTCATTCCATTATTCTCTAACCAAACATGACCTAAGGCCATACCAATAGGTTGCAAAGCTTTTTGTACTTTATTTGCACTTTAAACTTATAATAGTGGTTTCAGAAAATGAGGACGAAAATTACAAAAGTGGCACTGCATTTTCTATCTAAAATAATTGGAAAAATGCCCACTAAGATCTTACCGAAAAATAAATAATTTGAGAAAGTCGTATTTTTGCTATTTTTCTTTAGAACTTAGGTTAAAGTGTCCTAAACCCTATATGTTACGGATCCGGTTACATTATGGAAAAATATTCCTGAAAGTGAAGTTGTAAAAAACAATTGACAACTAGAAACTCGTTATGGTCTTTTCTCTCGATTGCATCATGTGCATCAGTGTGTATGATGGTGACCGAAAAGAGGCATTTAAGAACAGTGGCGTAACCCTTTTCTAATGAGTGATTAGTTAGTCTACGGCCAATGTGGTACCTTGATTAATTAGTGAAACAATCACAGCAGTCGCAATCATGTTAAAGGGACTTACAAAGAGACAAATAGACGCGATTGTGGTTCAAAAACAATCCGTAGATATCAACAATGAAGTAAACAGTTACATACAATTGTCCTTGGCACAATACTATAAAATTCAGAAACTTGTGCTAATTTTCTCTAAAGACAAACCTCAAGGCTCAATTTTTTAGTTCTCGTTGACGGAGGTTTTATCAACAATAAATTTATAAATAATTAAGAGATGTGGCTTGTGTGAATTGAAGTAGTAATCAAAGCAAATAAGGAGAAAGGGATTTATAGTGGTTCAGCCCCAAAAAAGATGAACCTACGTCCACTGTTTTCTCACTATTTTATGAATAATAATGAATACTCAAGGTTACAATCTCGTTGGGAAATCGAGAAGACTGAAAGCTATTGAAGAATACTAAAGACTTAGACTACCCAAAGTTTGGAATATTCTAAGCTTGAATTTGCTCTGACTTCTAT